>NW_020870771.1:20515-28015 GCF_003789085.1 Penaeus vannamei | reverse complement strand
ATAATAATCGTGATGATAATGATAACAATGATGACGATGATGATGATAATAATAATGATAATAATGATAGTAATAATAATAATAATGAAAATGATAATGATAATGATGATAATAATAATGATAATAATGATAGTAATAATAATAATAATGAAAATGATAATGATAATAAAAATGATAATAATAATGATGATGATGATGGTACTAATAATGGTAATGATAATAATGATAATAATGATAATGATAATAGTGATGATCATAGCAATGATAATGATAACAATAATGATAATAAGTATAGTAATAATGATAATAATAAAAGTAATGGTAATTATTGTAATAATAATAATGATAATAGTGAAAATGATAACAGTAGCAATGATTATGATAATGATGATGATAATATCAATAATGATGAAAATAAAAATAACAACAATAACAATTATAGTGATAATGGTAATGATAATGATAATAGTGATAGTAATAGAATTGACAGTATTATTAGTAGCAATAACAATGGTATGGAAATTCTGAAAAGTTTCAATAAAATTAAGAACAATTTAAAAAATATATATATAATAGCAATTGTCGTTTCAGGCAACATAGCAACAACTCAAATAGAATTATCAGGGGTTGTCAGAAACGTCTATTCATTGTTCAGGGATAAATCAAGTGATAACAATGGGTTCAAAAATTATTCTTGACCACAAAAGATAGCCGGCATGTGGCGTTGCCTCGAAATTAACTTATATAACTCGAAGTACACAGAATTAATGAGTCCCTTTAATTATACAGTAACGTAATTAATGAGTCCCTTTAATTATACAGTAACGTTAAGTGTTTGTTGTTTTATCTATTTTACTGTATTCTTTATTGTTTATCAAGTTCAGTGCTGCGATTGTGGAGCCTTGGGTGTTTTTTTATTATAATGTTCTGTGAGAGAATGAGGAAAGTCAGCAAAAAAATATCCTCTTTCTGATATGAGAGCCTAACTCATGGCTATTTGCATAACGATTTATTGATGAAATTGTTTTAATTTTTGGAATATACTTTTATGATATTTTTCGTCGCAAATGCTTAGCAAAGTATATGCCATTTCCCCTTTCTTTCTTATTTGAATTTATTAGCATGATGTAAGCCATGGCACGATCATGTATTTGAACTTATACGGTTAGTTCAAGGTATAAATTGACCTCGGCGTATCTTGATCCCTTGACACGTGACATGAACGCTTTGAACAGAAGGAAGTGAGAACACGATGTCACTGATGCCACGCGGGATTACAGGTGATGTCACCAAAAGGGGAGAGGATTGTGAATGATTATTTACATCCTTCCCGTAGTATGATAACAGGAAAGGGAGAAGAGGAGGAAAGTCAGGTGAAAGGACAGGAAGGAGGTTGCCTCGGTACAATGAGGAGTGCAAAGCTTATTTTATCATTGTTTGGGAGTCTAGTCTCGCTTAGCAACCGATTCACCCGCTGTCCTTGACAACCAGTGGAGACAGATCTCGTATCTCGTGACCTGGTTTGAGGAAGCTACTCCTCTGCAGGTTATCGGCTTCCTAATATCATTTTTCCAACATGATATAATCCTCATATTTGCGGAGCGTTTGTGTTTTGAGTTGCATTATTGCACGAAATTTAATCAGCAAGAATTCGTTCACTTTTCTTATTACTGCAATCCTTGTCATTTATGGTTAAGTATCCCCTTTATGAAAGATCGTTTTCTTTTAAAGAAAACTTTTTCTTGAGGGCGAACTATAACTTAATTGTTTCTTTGGAAACAATCTAACCGAAACTGTTCAATAATTTCGCGAAATGTGTGTGTGTGTGTGTGTGTGTGTGTGTGTGTGTGTGTGTGTGTGTGTGTGTGTGTGTGTGTGTGTGTGTGTGTGTGTGTGTGTGTGTGTGTGTGTGTGTGTGTCTGTATGTCTGTGTGCCTGTGTGTGACAGCCATGGTAATGATAATGATAACAACAACAATGACAACAATACATATAACGCACATGCCTCACACACAAACTAACAGATACAATAGCCACAAACAAAGACCCACAACCACATTCACACCCACAATTGCACAAAAAAAAAACACTTCAAGCATTGATAGATTTAACCTAGAAGCTTGATTAATACATCATTCGAATAATTAACGAAGTTCCTCTATGTAATCTAGGCAGTTTTCTTATGGATACTGGAGAATAAATCTTAACCCTGAAGACATACTGTAGATTTCTTCAGCTCAATTTTCCAGATTTGCTAGCCGGGCAAATTGTAATATATTTTTGGTAGGAATTCTAGTATGATTTTCAGTGTATATGATAAAGGCCTAACAAATATTTCAAACTAGTTTAGATATCTTTCAATTTGAGATGAGTTGATGTCGAATAAGATAAGGTGGATAATGATAAGAATGACTATAGTCAACTATATAATACAGCCCTATGGCATCCACACACACACAAAATAAGGAGGATAAAGATAAGAATGACTATATTCATCTATATAATACAGCCTTATGGCATCCACACACACACACACACACACACACACACACAAACACACAAACACACAAACACACAAACACACACAACACACACACACACACACACACACACACACACACACACACACACACACACACACACACACACACACACAACACACAAACACACAAACACACACACACACACACGCACATGTATCTATGTATGTACTGCAGGTGGGACGATGACAGCACGAGAGGTGAAGGAGGAGGCTAGCGCTGTGTTCATGAGCGCTCTCAGATGGCTGGGTTTTGCTGGTTTTACGATCAATATTCTCTAAGTTTTAGGAAGAGATAAAAAGAGAAGAAGGCTGTGAAGACCGAAAATCAATCCATCTGACTGGTTTCCAAAAGGTAATCACTATTAACAACATTATAACTTTATGGCGGGGATTCAATAAAGCTAGCGGACACAAGTTGACTGATCCTCACAATTTTTTTTCTAGCATATTCTAGATCCCCGACACAGATTTTCTTACTAACTGGCCTACTTTGATTTTTTTTATTACTGTCTATATACAATTTAAAAGACTCAAACCTATATCAATATAAATGAAAAATCTTGGTGTCACTGGTTACATTTTTTTTTTTTTTAATCCAGCATATTTCATTACTTCAAGCATATATGTATGAGTGCCTCTATGTATAGCATATCCACACCAAAAATCATAAATTTCCCAATTGATAATGATGAGCATAATTCTTAATAATCCTTGAGAATTACCAACAATACTTAGGTGATAATTCTAGAAAAGGGAATTAAATTAGGGTGTTTTCCCGTGGAGTTGATCCCACGATAGATATTTCACTGTGTTCATCAGCGTTTGATATTCTCTCTTCTTTAGTCATGCTAGATTACATCTCTGTTGAATAATAAATGTTCCAAGATGAAGCCATAATCTGCTGTCATTGGCTTTTAAAAGAGTATCAGGTCTCGATTGATTTAGATCAGTGTTGTTCAAACATTTTCGCCTATTGTACCCTTCATTACCGTCTTGTACTGTCACGCCCCCCTCCCCCGGCGTCCACCATGGCTAAACAAACTGTTTTAATTAGGAAAATGCAAATAATATACTAATTATGAAAAGACTCCAAACAGGACAACACTGATTTAGATGCACGGTGACGGACAAAAATCATGTTATGAACTGAAGCTTCGAATATATCTTGCCTTATATAAAAAGTGTGGTTTTGAGCAGATGTTCGAAACGGAATTGTACATAATGAACAATTCTTTTCACTTCATTACTCGTTGCCTTGTTCACTATCGTACAAGACTAATTTCTAGGTTTGTTTTGAAATTTTTGGGATGCTTCTATCAAACGTCTATCAAGTTGCCCATTAAAAATCACTGTAACTGGTATATCCCTTTTTATTTCGTAAATTTACTTTTTTTCCTTTGAAACTTTGTAGATCTGGCTATAAAAAAAAATCCTAGAAACTTGTAGCTCCTTATGAATGCTATCTTAATTGGTCGGACACTATAAGTCGGATTTTCGGCTATTTCGGATGAAATTTTAATGGTCACGTCCATTGCATTTCCAGTTAAAGATAGACATATAGCCAAACGGAGTGATATTTATGATTTATGTAAGTATCCATAAAGATTTTTTTAAAGCGTCTCTTAAAGGATGTAAATGGCACCTAAGCTCTACATAAGAAAAAGGTCACAACCAATAAGCAGACTTCACCAAAATCCTTCTCAGACCTCAATGTTCATCTCAACCCACTGGGCTGCAATTGATCGGTCTTTCTGCAGATATTGCACCAAGGGACACGTTCCATTGGCGGGCGCGAGTCGAGGAAAAGGGGAACGCAATATCCGCTGATACGAGGACTTGTTGTTTTTCAGAGGCAGGCGAACAGGTCAAGATTTTTTTATGCAGACTTATGAGCTCTAGTTCAACGTTAAATTTGATTATGTCTTGTTTCTTTTTTGTGGATTTTTTAAAATGATTATAAAAGATTATTTGATGGTAGGAAAACCCTCAATGCACAATACTAGATTTTTGCATTGTGGGTTTTTCTACCATAGTATCAACACGATCGTGTGTTTTTCCATTCATCATGGAACCCAAGATTATATAACATACAATATCATATACTATACAATACCTAGTAAATACAATACTCTTGACTTCGAATATATTTCTTCCATCTGCCGAATAGTCTAGAAAAATGGAGCAGATAACGTAAGAAGTCTCAGCATTTCAGAAGAATAGAAATAATTCCTTGTATACCGTTCGTTACCTGGCGGAATCTAGTGAGTCTCAGAGCGACAAAGACTTACGTAACATGTTTGTGGCGGGAAGGCGGAGATACGGAGATTTCGCCATAAATGGTGAAGATATTGTGGTGAAAGTGGCGGTGGTGAAAGACTCGTCTACCATATGTTTGTGTGTATGTGTATACATATGTGTATATGTATGTATGTATATATATATATATATATATATATATATATATATATATGTGTGTGTGTGTGTGTGTGTGTGTGTGTGTGTGTGTGTGTGTGTGTGTGTGTGTGTGTGTGTGTGTGTGTGTGTGTGTGTATGTGTGTATGTGTGTGTGGGTGCGTGTGTGTGTCTGTATATATACACACATATGTTTATACGTATACGTATAGATAGACAGATGGATAGACATCGATAAACATATAAATAGACTAATAGATAGACATAGATATAGATATAGGTATATATGTCTGTCTGTATGTATTAGTGTGTGTGTGTATTTACGCTCACGTATCATAATATTATTCTACAAAATATAAGATATCTCAGTAGTACCAATAATTCTCGAAAAAGCATCATAATGCCCCATTATTGAACATTTACCATGTGTGTACAGTAGTCACAATTGGCATCCAAATCTCTCTCTCTCTCTCTCTCTCTCTCTCTCTCTCTCTCTCTCTCTCTCTCTCTCTCTCTCTCTCTCTCTCTCTCTCTCTCTCTCTCTCTCTCTCTCTCTCTCTCTCTCTCTCTCTCTCTCTCTCTCTCTCTCTCTCTCTCTCTCTCTCTCTCTCTCTCTCTCTCTCTCTCTCTCTCTTGTGACATTTTTAACAAATTCGTAAACGAGAGAGAGTGATAAGCAAAAAGATAGAAGGGGGAGATTAATAAAACTTTACGAAATCTGTAAATATCATGTCTAGCGTATTTTGCTATTTCTATCAATTTCCGCTCATGTATTCCGCTATTTTTTAGCGGAAAGAGCTAACAATTCCAGTCGTAAACATGGCCATGGCGGAGCTAAGGTTGAACAGATTGCAAGTCCTAAGAAACCACCTATCCCTCCATAATAGGAGAGTTGGAGAGGGTTCAGATGCATTTAGCAAGGTATTTACTGTCTTCATAGTCATGTAGAGGAAATTTCATCCCATGACGACTTTGGATAAGCGAGATTTTAAGGTTCATTTGTGATATGTTCAGAGGGACGACTTCTGCATGGTAACATAACCAGTTTTTGAGTTGTTTGTACCTGGTCGTGGAATCCGAGTTGATGGTCTATTTTTCATGAAATTGTATTAGAGCTTCTTATAGTTTTATATATATTCATTTTGCTGGTGTTTTCTGGTTTATAGTATTCAATTAGCCCTACTCATGCATGTCAAAACTGTCAGGCATTCTTAACAAATGAAAAAAAGAGTAATGATGATAAAAGATAATGTGATAATCCACAAATTCAGGATGATATCTCAAAGAGATTAAACCTCATAACTGTCTTGACCTCAGTGTCTGCAACAGTGCAGGAAATGCTAAATAATCTCATCAAGTATTTGTAAGGAAGATAAATCTTTACGGAATGGATGCACTGAGGTAGGGCAGATTAAATATGATATTCTTGTTGCAGTTGTCGGCACAAGAAATAATCTGCAAACAGGAATGGTAATGCCACAAATAAAGAAAACGATTGTGGAAAGTGCCGATCCCGAGTTTCAGCTCTATCTTGCCTTGAAATATTCCTTTGGGGCTGTTAGGGGGGCAGAGCCCCCCATCAACCTTCCCCTTGGGCAGTGCCCAAAGTACGTGCCCAGTCATGGCAACTTAGATTGATGAATAATATTTCTGATGTGGAGTTGGGGATTTAGTCTCTAGCAAGTGCATCTAAACTGTAAAGAATTACACCTTCCTAACATTTTGTGAAATAAAAAACAGTCCTTTGCATAATGATTTTTTTTTTTTTTTTTTTTTTTTTGCAGGAGTGCCAAAAGTACACAGCCACAATACTTACTTGAGTCACTTTGGATATATCTTTGATATATCGGTCTTGGCCTTCTGTAAATTGCTTTTATGATGACTAGTGTTTTATGGGTTCTCTTTAACCATTACCTTAATTTTTCTTATGTCCACATGGGACTATTTCAAGAATTAGTTTACCAGATTATTCTGTTCAGTGATCTTATCAGAAAAAAATATTGATTTCTGGTACAAAAGATCAGAATTAGAATATTTAGATGGTGTACAAGAAGCATATTTGAATTAAAAGGTTGTGAAGTTTCTTTTATTTTCATTGCAATTTTCAAGCCATGAAGGCAGAAGATAGTGTATAGTTTGACCCCTACTGCCACCAAATAGTCAGGATGGGGATAGTGAAACACATGGTCAGCCTTTTGGGAATGGTATAAGGGTCAGAAATTACAAGATCTACCTTAGATGTAGAGAGCACCAGGCTAGGACTGATTTTGACTTCTGTAGAGGCAGAGATTGGTTGTTTAATTAGAAGAATAATTGGCTGCAGGAGATGAGAATAACTCTGAACTGGTCTTTGAATGATACTAAGTGAGAGGAATTTAGTAAAGGGTAGCTAATTAGGAAGAGGTCCAGCTGAACTCGCATGAACATTTAACTTTAACTTAGAACTCTATAGTTTTACGTAATCCGAAAAGGTATCAGTTATTTATTTAGCATAATACATATCAGCGTTTACATGAACCAGCCTAAAACAATGTCCAATAGCGGAG
>NW_020870771.1:0-2500 GCF_003789085.1 Penaeus vannamei | reverse complement strand
GAGAGAGAGAGATATTTATTGATATTAGTGTCAGTATTAGATTGATATTTATATTGGCATTATCTTTATAACTATCATTGCGATCATCGTTATTATTATCGTTTTTATTATAACTATCATCACGGTTATTATTTTCTATCATTACGTTATTATTTATCGTATACATATTACATTATCCTTCTTATTATAATCATTATCACAAAAAGGATATCATTATCATTATCATTTTCATCGTTTTTGTATCCTCATTATCATCTTTATTAGCATTAACATCAATATCTTAATAATTGATTCCATTATATTTATATTCAGTTAATATTTTAACGCCGTTTGTCGATTTCTTTATTGTTATATATTTTCCTTTCTTATAATTCCTATTACAATATCGCTCTCTCTCTCTCTCTCTCTCTCTCTCTTCTCTCTCTCATCTCTCTCTCTCTCTCTCTCTCTATCTCTCTCTCTCTCTCTCTCTCTTCTATTTATCTTCTATTATCTATTCTATCCTATCTATCTCTATCTACCTTCATCTCTTTTCCAATTTTTCATATTCTTCATCTTGTTTCCATATCTCTACTTTTCCTCCACCCACCTCCTCTCTTCCTCTTCTATCTTTCTCATTTTCCCCTCGTCCTGGACATTTATCTTCGTCTCCTCTCTTCCTTCTCGTTTCTTTTCTCCTCTTGATCTTGCTTCTCCTCTTCCTCTTCCCTTCTCCACCCCATCCACTGCTCCCCACCTCCACTTCTCCCCATCCTCACTCCCACCGCCCTCCACCACCCCCCAACCCTCCTACCACCTCACCCCACCCAACACCCCTCCCCCCTCCTGCAACCTCCTCCACCCCTCCTCCACCCCCCCCCTCCTACCCCCCTCCACCCCACCCCAACCCGCTCCTCCACCCCAACCGAACCTCCGAGGTGCTAATGGGTTTTCCTCAGTGAAGTTCCCGACCCCTTCCAGTCACCGGATTTATTGTCGATAACCGAACTCCCAAAGATTACCGTAATCCTTGAGGAGTCTCTTGAAGGATTTAAGAGAGAAATAGGCTTGTTTTTATTGTGGCACGGGAAGGATTACTAGATTTTATATAAGGTTTTTATTTGTGTTTTTTTCTGTTTGTTTTCTTTTTCTTCTTCTTCTTCCTGTTATTTTCTTTTTCTTGTTCTGTTTTCTCCTTCACTCTTCTTTTCTCTTCGCACTATCTATCTGTTTTTGTCTATCTGTGTCTATCTCCCGATATTTTGTCTCTTGTTGTCCTGTCTTTCTCTCTACCTCTCTCTCTCTCTATCTATCTATCTGTCTATCTATCTGTCTTCTCTTCACTTCTCTCTTACCTACTGCGTCATCTCTCACTCTCTCTCATCCTCTCTCTCCATCTCTCTCTCTGCTCTCTTCTCTCTCTCTCTCTCTCTCTCTCTCTCTCTCTCTCCTCTCTTCTTCTCTCAATATTACTCATCTCTCTTCTCTCTCTCTCTCGCTCCCCGCCGTCTTCTCTCTTTAGATCACTGTTGATGAATCAGGACCTGATTTATGGTATGAGACCGCAGTGTTATAACTCTCGTATTTTACTGTCCTTATTTATCGATATTTCGTTTTTTCTCTCTACTCTCTTTTCTCTCATTGTGGAAAAATAACCTGTTTGATTTTTTTAATGAAACATCCATCGTGATTTCGATTGTTTTTTTTTATCTTTTTTTTAAGTATAATCAGGCGGACTAAGAAGGCAGTTTTATGCGTGATAGTGTAAATCGGGAAAGGGAATATATGTAAGGAAAATACAGAAGAATAACGAGAAATGACAGGAGACGAAAATTTCATACAGATCGGCAATGCACCATCGTCCAAAACAATAGAGAAGAGAGCAGAGAGGGGGGGAGAGAGAGAGGGGGGGGGGAGGAAGAGAGGAAAAGAAGGAGAGAAGGGGGGAGGGAGGGAGAGGAGAGGGGGGGGAAGAGAGAGAGAGGAGGGGGAGGAAGGAAGAGAGACGAGAGAGGGGGAGAGAAGGAGAGAGAGCGCGGGAGGGAGGGGATGAGAGGAGAGAGAGAGAAGAGAGAGAGGAGAGAGAGAAGAGAGAGAGAGAAGAGATAAGAGAGAGAGAGGAGCGAGAGAGAGAGAGGAGAGAGAGAGAGAGAGAGAGAGCAGAGAAAGAGTAGGACGGAGGAGAGGGAGAGAGAGAGAGAGAGAGAGAGAGAGAGAGAGAGAGAGGAACAGGGGGGGGAGAAAGAGAAAAGAGAGGTGGGAGGAATAAGAAAGAAGTTTTTTTTTAAGATTTAAGATTTAGTTTTTTAATTGAATTTGTTACAATGGACTATTCTTTGCTGTGACAGGATACTGTCTGTTTTATTTTGCTTCCAAATATCTCTCCATCATGCGTGTGCAAGTGAATGGGAAGGAATGGCGGGGTTACCGGACATGGCAGCACATGCGCGGGCGTGCGGGACATGAACCGCAGGTATACTCGAACTAGAGAGTCTGATGGGCATGCAAGATTGCCTTAGAG
>NW_020870770.1:306104-308108 GCF_003789085.1 Penaeus vannamei | reverse complement strand
ATATAATATATATATAAATATATAATATATATATATATATATATATATATATTATATATATACATATATATTATATATGTCTACATATCAGGGTTTCCGCTTCCCGCGTCACTCCCCAAACGGCGCCGAGAGGAACAAAGGCCAGTGCCACCGCGGCCCCCGCCCCCCCGCCCGCCCTGGCATTCTCGGCCGAGGTGTTAATTCCTCCGTCGACAAGGCAAACGACCTCGCTTTGCTGGGCCTCAACTGGGAGCTGCAGCGTCGCCTTGGACGGTTGCAAGCGCGCCCTCTAAGCCTCGGAATCAAGCCCCTTGCAAGAACTCGGAACACAAAGTGCAACGCAAAGTCAGCCGGGTTCAATGAGGTCCAATGCGATACGAGACTGAACAGATGTGCGCTACTGAATGAATATTCTTACGCGAATGACTTAGTAAACACATCAGGATAAAGAAACGCAAGCTAGATAAACCGTAGGAAAAATACACACACACATATATATAGACACATGTGCTTAAGACAAACAAAGCACTGACAGACAGAAGAGCAGAGACGCGGTTCCAGTCACCGCCGCCGTCTGTTCCCGCGTGAAAGTCGCGGCGGAGAGCGAAGGCAGGAAGTCGAGGAAACAACGTCTGGCGGGAGACTTTCACGAAGCAGTTACTTTTCTCCCTTACAGAGGGGGGAGGGAGGGAGCGAGAGGAGGAGGGGTAGGGAGGGAGAGAGGAATAGGGAGAGGGAGAGAGACAGACAGACAGAAGCACAAATCTCTTCGGCACCAACACCCTTCCCGGGTACAAAGATGCAAAAAAAAAAAAAAAAAAAAAAACTGGCAACGTCAACGAACAAACGGCACCGCCATCAGTACATCAAAGGATATCGAAAGATCAGCGCATGCACCCGGGGCATATTAAAATAATTCCCGAAATTTTGCATACACACCATCCATAACGTGTAAGGTGGTGATGCAAGGAAGTCGGGCAGTAGGTAAGTAAGGCGACGAAATAAGTGAGTAGGTAAGTATGACATCAGACTTGACATCGCAACCTCCTGCCACGCATCAACCTCGAGATCACTGGTGGGGAAAAGTGACATCCCCGACTGCTATCCTGAGCGCTCATTACCTTAACGGGGAGGATGAATGCACCATCATTGCACCTTTATCTTGCAGCCTCGAACCCTGTCAGTGTACTGGCATCGCGTACCGGGTCTTCCGCCTCATCCCCCACCCCTCTCCCTTAACTGCCATGCATTCTCGTCTCTCATTTTTCTTTTTATCCGTCTCTCTCCACTCTCTACAGGACTCCCCTTTCTCCTTCTTTCCTCCTCCCCGTCTCCTATAGACTTCACATTCATCACGCTCCCTCCCTCCCCAACTCCCTCCTTATCTCCCTGTTTCCCTCCACCCCCTTATCTCCCCCTCCACCGGCAGCATCTTTTCTCCTCCTCCCTCCCTCCAACGGTTCTCTCCCCGTGCCCCCTCCCCTTCCGCCAACCAGCGCCCTTGCCCCTTCCTTCACATCCATGAACTCAAAGCCAAGCTCGGAGCGCAAACAGGAAACGAAACTCGGCATCAAACCTTGGCGTTTCGAGTCAGACTGTAATCTTCGTTAGACTTTTAAAAGCATTTAAAATCATAAGGAGAAACGTCTTATGGGTTTAACCTAACTTGAAACGTTACTTCCCCCTGGCATTGCCCTCGTTGCTGCATGTTCGTCAGACCGCCCTCACGCCCATGAGAATAGCAGCTGCTCGTGCTCCCCCGCCTACCACATACGCCCGTAAGCTCAATATATGCACGTGGTGGATGCCAACGACGACTACGACGACGAGGAGGAAGAGGAAGAAGAAAAAGAAGGAGGAGGAAACAGAGGAAGAGGAAGAGAAGGAGGAGGCCGACGACGACGAAGAGAAAGAGGAAGAAAAGGAAGCAGATTAAAGGGGAAGTAGGATGAAGGATGATTCGGAAGAGCAGGAAAAGGAGAAGAGATAAAAAGAGGAAGGCGA
>NW_020870770.1:291104-296104 GCF_003789085.1 Penaeus vannamei | reverse complement strand
GATGATGGATGATGATGGATGATGATGGTGAGAGTGATGGTGATGGTGATGATGTTGATGAATAATGCTAATGATGATGATGACGATTATGATACTGATTGATAATGATGATAATGATGACGATAATGATAATGATTGATAATGATGAGGAGGAAAGGACGATCAGACAGGAACATATCGAGACGAACCGACCAAACACCACGCAAGCAAGCAGACAACCTGAAGCGTTGAGCAGACAGACAAGCAGAGAGGATGAGCCAGATAAGCAGGCAAGCAAGCAGATGAAACAAGTAACCAGGCAGGAGGAGCAAACAGGGAAGCAGACGGGACGAACCGAACAAGCAGGCAAGCAAGCAGGCAGTCAGGCAGGTGCATCCCCCGGCCACACATGGAGGAAGAACCTGGCCCGCATGCCTCGCTCCGGGTCAGGCAACCGGCCGCGCTGACGGGGAAGGGATCGCATCTACGAGTCTCAGTGAGTGAGGGAGTGAGTGAGGGAGGGAGGGAGCCAGGGAGGGAGCCAGGGAAGGAGGGACGGACGGACGGAGGAAGGGAGGGAGTCAGTCAGTCAGTGAATGAGAGGGTTAGTGAGAGAATGACTGAATGAGTGAGTGAATGAATGAATGGGTGAGTTAGTGAGTAAGACAAATAAAAAATGGCTTGTTTCCCCACCAAAGATTCCGAGTGAGCGCAAAAGAGAGAGAAGGGAAAGGAGAAACAAACCGAATCAGATAAGACAGGCGGAAACTCACCTAAGAAACAGGCAAAAAAGAAAATAAGAGAAAACAAGTGACTTCCAATGACTACCAAAATCAACCCACGCCTTTAACGAAACAAACCAAGGACAAGGACGCCGCGGACGCCCAAGAACGCGAGATTAACGAGGAAAACAAGACAAAACAGCGGACACAACCCGACCTTCCATCGCGGCCGAATTCACCTGTTATAAGGAAGGCAACGTGGCGCGCACTCCTTGTGTACGCAATCAAGGTCTATATACAGACCTTGTACGCAATCACCACATTGTGCGTACACAAACATTTACTGCTTTCGTTGTTTGGCGGGGGATGAGTAAGTGGGTGGGATGGCGAGTGAGAGTAGGCATGAGTAAATGAGTAGGCGACTGAACGGGTAATCGGCTGAGTGAGCATGGAAACGGGAACCGAGGTGACTGACAACGAGAAGCAAGAGCAAATATTCCGAGCATACAACCCCCCCCCGCATTGGCGCCCACCCTGGAATACCCCCCCCCCCCCTCCCAACACAATCTATTCGTTAAATGTTTTTACTGCTTATGACTTCCCAAGCCATCAACCGCGCGGCCGCAAAGCACCGCCCGCAGCCACACCGCAACCTTCATGAAGTACGAACAGATCAGCAGACACAGACCCAGACACAGGAACAAACACAGACAAAGACAGCCACAGAAATATAGAAATATGCAAATGCACACTGACCAAAAATGCAAAATCTGATTAGGAGATACATAGACAGCTATAAATAAACAGACTTGGAATCGAAACACAAACTGACGACACAGACAGGAACACAAAACAAACAATGAGATACAAGGAAAGATTCATACGTGCTGACTGACTTCTCGGGATAAGCAGCAGACATAGTGTACAGACAGGTAGAGGTACCCATAATCATAAAAACGCATATATATATATACATATATATATGCATATATATATATACATATATACATATATATATACATATATACATATATATATACAATATATATTATATATACATATATATACATATATATACATATATATACATATATATACATATATATACATATATATACATATATACATATATATATATATGTATGTATGTATGTATGTATGTAATATATATATAATGTATATATATATATATATATATATATATATATATAATATAATACATATATATATATATATATATATATATATATATATTATATATATATATATATTAGATACATACATACATACATAATATATATATGTATGTATGTATGTATGTATCTAATATATATATATATATATATATTATATATATATATATATATATATATATATATATATACATACACACACACACACACACACACGATGCTTATGCAAACAGCCCGTTTCACCTTGCAATGGACGGCGGGGGGGGGGGGGACACCGGAAACGCTCCGACGAGCGGCGACGATGACCAAACTCAAGACCCAATTACCTAACCACCGGCCGTCCAAGGAAATAAAAAATCGACCGTTAAGTGCGGAGCCGCGCCAGCCCTCTACCCCTACCCCTTCCCTCTCTCCCTCCACTCCCCTAGCTGAATGCGTAGCTACATGTTAATATTCGAGACGATGCAATTGCCTTCTGCAATGAGCTGCAGTTTAAAGTTTTGTTCGCAAAAAAAAAAACAAACTCTATGGCAGCAGGGGTTGGGTTGGGGTTATTTCCCCGCCCCCCTATCATAGAAAAAACGACCTTCGCTACAATTTTCCCTGCAATTCAACAGCCCTTCTTTTTTTCCTACTTCCGCCAAAACGCACTTATTTCGGGGACATGCCATACTGTTGGATAACTCTTACCTCTTCTCTTCGCCTTTTGCATCTTCCTTCGTTCTCCTTCTCCTCTTTCTGCCTCTCCACTTCTTCTCTCCCTCTTTTCTCTTCTACTTCCTCGGTTCACCCTTTTGTTCTCACGATTTCCATTTTTTTATCTCCCTCTCCATCTCCTTCTCCCACTTCCTCTTTTTTCCCTCCCTCCTCCTCCCCTCCTCTTCCTCTTCTTCTCCCCCTCTTCCTCTTCTTCTCCCCTCTTCCTCTCCTTCCCCCCCTCTCTTTCCTCTCATTCTTACTCCTTCTACCTCCTCCCTATCCTTCTCCTCCTTCTAACTCTCCTTCTCCTTCCCTTCTTCTCTTCTTCCTTCCCTTCCACTGCAGCCCTCCTGCCGCGCCTCTAGCGTGTGGACATGAGTCAGACATGTTAAATATATCCTTCCTTTATTTGCGTTCGTTTCCTCCTTGAACCGAGACACCAAGGAGCACTCGCTCTCATCCTTGAGGGAGGGAAGAGGGAGGGAAGAGGGAGGGAGAAGGAAGGAGGAGGAAGGAGAGAGGGAGGAGGGATGAGGGAGGGAGGAGGGATGAAGGGAGGGAGGAGGGAGAGGAGGGAGGGGGAGGGAGGAGAGGGAGGGAGGAGGAGGGGAGGGAGGGGAGGGAGGGAGGGAGGGAGGAGGGAGGGAGGGAGGGAGGGAGGGAGGGAGGGAGGGAGGAGAGAGAGAGAGAGAGAGAGAGAGAGAGAGAGAGAGAGAGAGAGAGAGAGAGAGAGAAGAGAGAAGAGAGAGAGAGAGAGAAGGGATAAAGAAAAAAAAAGAGAAAGAAGACAGGGAGACAGAAAAAATGAAGAGGGACAGTCTGAGCGAGGGCCTGGCGGAAAGAGAGAGGACAGAGCATCCCACAAACAAGTCCCTTGCCGCAGTCTCCGCGCCAGACACCCGCGAACCCAGTTCCCGTTGCCGTGCTGCCGTGCTGCGTGTCGCATCTCTGGATCCTCGCGCGTGCGAGAGAAAATGCCTACGAGAGTCTTGAAAAACGCGCAACTTTCAAACGGTTCGTCCTTTCTTTCAGTAACAGGCCCCCTTGAAAAAAAGGTTAATATGAAAAATAATATATAATTTGAGTAAAAGACTCAAATTACCCTCCTCGCAATTGAGTCATTCCAATCCTTGAAAAGCGACAGTCATGGCGGAACCAAATATCGACTTGAAATTATTATCCAGACACTGAAAGGCTGCGACATAAAGTCCACAGGTTTATCGAAGCCGAATCTTATACTTCTTGGGGTGAAATCAATATTTTTTTCTTTTCTTTTTTTCTTCGTCTTTTCCTCCTCCTTTAAAGTCATTAAGAAAAATCTTTCTCTGCATCACATTCAATTTTACATCGCTCACATATTTACATATTCGCATACTCAACACTCAATCTCACTCTCCTTTTCCCCTCTCCCTCTCCTCCTGCTCCTGCTCCTCCCTTTCCCCTTCCTTCTCTCACATTCACTTTCACAGTAACACAAACCTTAAAGAATCCTTGGCCTCCCCGCCGCCCACCCCGGGCACAGCCCAAGCGTCCTCCCGCTATTATTATCTCCGTCAATTCATCATCACAATCTTCACCGCACTATCATCAAGCATCTCTGGTCAGGGAGAGGTCACTCTCGGGAGGCCGTGACCCCGCCTGACCTGGTATGGCACGGCCTGGCACACTCTTGCTTAGGCTCGTACTGACCTTCCTTTTCCCTTCCATTTCCCTCTCTTTCGCCTAGTCATTTCATACTTGGCTGATTAGGGCGTGTGGGAGGGAAGGAGGGAGAGGGATGCGTGGGAGGGAGGAGGGAGTAAGGAGAGGAAGAGAGAAGGAGGGAAAAGGGAGGAAGGGGAGGGAGGGGGGAGGGATATGGGACGAAGTGAGGTGGTCTAGAGGAGGAGGAGGGAAAGTGGGAGAGGAGGGGAAGAGGGAAGGGAGGCAGGTGAAGAAAGGAGAGGAAACATCTCATAACTTGCGTAATTAAGCGTCGTTGTGACCGAGTACTTGGAATACTTGCATTTAAACACACATACCCTTTCGACAGCAATATTGCACTAATGGAAAAAACACAAAGAAAAGAAAAATAAGTTGCTTAGCTTTGACATATAAAAAGTCAATAACAACGAATATTTCTCCAAAATAACAAAAAAGTTAATAAGAATCTCACACAACATGAAAAACTAACAACAAACCTCCCCAAAAAAGGTGGATCCTCACGCCAAGGACTAATTTCCCAATAAAGTAAAAAATAATTTCAAGCAAGCGCCTGCAAGCAAGCATAAAAAATGGCGATAAAGGGGGGAGAGGGAAGAGGGAGAGGAGAGAGAGAGAGAGAGAGAGAGAGAGAGAGAGAGAGAGAGAGAGAAGAGAGAGAGAGAGAGAGAGAGAGAGAGAGAGCAGAGGAAGAGAGAGAGAGATG
>NW_020870770.1:226104-233604 GCF_003789085.1 Penaeus vannamei | reverse complement strand
TTTTATTATCATTATTATTATTATTATTATTATTTTATTATTACAATAGTAGCAGCAGCAGCAGCAGCAGCAGCAGTAGTATAGTAGTAGTAGTATCATCATCATTATTATCATTATCATTATTATTATTATCAATATTAGTAGCAGCAGCAGCAGCAGCAGCAGTAGTAGTAGTAGTAGTAGTAGTAGTATCGTCATCATTATTATTATTATCAATATTATCATTAATATCATCATCATTTCGATTATTACTATTATTTTCATTATTTCCATTAGCATCATAAATAGTTATAATGGTTATAATAATGATAACGAAAATATTACTTTTATTATTATTATTATCAACATTACTTTTAGAAGTAGTATCAATATTACTATTTTTATTATCGTGATTATTACAAATATTACGATTCCTCTTTTTACTCGTACAAATACTATTCTATTACTATCCTCATTCTTCTCATCATGATCTTATTTATATCATTATTATAATTATCATATATATTTTTTGTTATTGCATTCATTATTACCAGCCTTTTCTTATCTTTACAAGTATTGTTGCCATCTTCTCCTTTCCCCTCTGCTATCTTTTCTTATTGTCAGTATTATCACCGCCATCGTCATCATCTTCATCATCATTATCAATTTATCATCATCACTATCATATTCATCATCACTACCAACATCTTAATCATCATCACCATATTCATCATCAGCATCATATTCATCTTCATCTTCACCATCATATTGATCATCATAATCATCTTCATCACCATCATCATAATCATTATCATCATTATTGTTATAGATCTAACTACCCGTCTTAGTAAATTGTATTTGTCGTTGTACCAGCAGCAGGTATATCAGTATCAATACTATGGTTTTTATTTTCACACTATCATCACTTCTCTTATTAACGAATTTGTAATGAATTCACTTCATCTTCATAGTTTTAAGACAGAATCTATCCTTAGTTCCTCTAATTTAATTTCATTTTGTGTATTTTTCGAGACACAGATGCTTGGGTAACACGAGCTACCAATCAATGTTATTTCCATCGTATCATCGATATAACAAACACATACACTACGTATATACAACATAAGATCAACAACAACAACATTAAAGGTAATAAGATGCAAAAAATACATCTTTTTACACCAGGTGGCATTGGCGATGGTTGAACAGCTGGACGGGAACGACGCGTATAAAAGGAAGCAGGAGTGGCGCTGGCAGCAGTCGCGTGTTGTGGCAGTAATTTCTCAGAGAGTCATTGTGGCTAAAGTGCTATTGCCGGTAGCTCCGTAGTAGGTCGTGGAGGTATTTATTTTACACGCTGGAGAGTTCGATGGGGTTATGATACGTTTTGCGTTCTGATATTGATATCATATTTATTGTACGATTCGTTTTTTTATGATACGATTATAATAATAATTTTTTTTATTGGTGTTTCTACAGCGACATTTTTTCCTGTTATATATTTATTCATTTTGTCTGTTATTTATTTATTTATTTATTTATTTATTTTTTTATTTATTATTTTTTTTATTTATTTTATTATTTATTTTATTTATTATTCATTATTTTATTTATTTATTCATTCATTTTTTATTTATTTATTATTATTATTATATTATTTATTAATTATTATTATCAGTATAATAAATAATAATAATAATGATATAATAATATTAATTTTATTATTATTATTATTATTATTATTATTATATTATTATTATTATTATTTTATTATTATCATTATTATTATATATATATTATTATTATTATATAATACTTTATACAGCCATAATCATTTAGATGTCCATTTTCCCCCCGTTGCACTTTTTTTTTTTTTCCATATCCAATATCTGATATGAAATTAAATAATTTCAAAACTTTACTCACTCTCCGAATTATTATATTTTAGATGCAGAAACAGAAACGGGACTCACTTTAATTATCACCCAATAAAGATTGTGCCAACTCAAGTCTTGCACAATTCGGCAGCCAGCTCTCAGGCACGTTCTGTACGCAATAAAGATTCCTTGTTATGTAACAGAGCTAGAAATGAGGTGGTTTTAATTGCTGTGTGAGACTTTCGTGTTTGTTTTTCATCTTTTATGTTTATTTATTGGATTATCGTATGGTTGTTTGTTCCGTTTGCGCAATATCTTCCTATCGAATGTATTCGTTGATTCATTTCATTTATTTTTGTATCTTTTTCTGAATAGGATAGAGATTTCTCCTCTCTCTCTCTCTCTCTCTCTCTCTCTCTCTCTCTCTCCCTCTCTCTCTCTCTCTCTCTCTCTCTCTCTCTCTCTCTCATCTCTTCTCTCTCTCTCTCTCTCTATCAGTGTATGTGTATATCAATGTATCTTTCGGTCTCTTTTAACATTAACATGTCTATCCATCTATTTGTACATTTCCCTCTTTCATTCTTTCTTTCTTTGCCCTCTATACGTTTTTTTTTAATCTTAACTGTGCGTTTCCACCTCTTTCTATTCGTTATCTCTATAGAAATCTTAAACTGTCCATCATTCTTCTCAATGTCTTTTTTCTATCTGCCTGCCTGCCTGTTTATCTGTCTGTCTTTCCCTTCTCTTTCTCTCTGCCCGTCTGCCTGTCTAACTTTCTCTTTCTCTCTCTTCTTCCTCTACCTCCATCTTTCATATTTCTCTCTTTCCACTCCTGTTTTTTTTTTTTCTCTCGTGTTACTTCTTTCCTCTTCTCCCGTATCTCGGTCCTCCCCCCCCCCCTTCCTCCTCCGCTCGCTTGATTGTGTCAGCTGACGTCATAACGCTGTTTCACAACCCCCGAGTGTGTAATATAGATTTATTTTCTCATCCATTTTTTTCGAAACTCGCGTCTCCGCTTCACATAGTGCATAGCTGTGTTTTCCTTCCTTTCCGACTTCCGCCATTTGGTTTGCTGTGTGTTTTTAGCAGCACGTTGCCTAATGGTGTGGTTCCAGGATGTTGGTGTTTTGTTGATTGTTATTTAACCGTGTAAGTTGTGTTTTGGGTATTTTCGTTGCCTCGTACACAGACCTAAGAAGCTACATGCGAATAAGAACGCACAAACACACAGACACACACACCACCACACACACACACACACACACACACACGCACACAAGCACATCGCATCCACTACCATCAAGAACCTCGTCGCGGCCTCTGAGAAAGAGCTTCGAGTACCTGGCCCTCAGCCCCTCCGGCCGAGCTCCCTCCGCCCGCATGAAGCCCCCGGTGGCACCTCCGCTCGACGCCGCCGCGGGACACAGCGAGGCATTTCATCTCCGGCTCGAAAAATAATGGAGCATGGAACGTGGATTAATTCTAGAACTGCGATTGTATTGTGTGGTTTGAATAGCCTCGCTTATTGGTATCTGTGTGTCTATTTTTTATCTGTCTGTCGATATATGTTTGCCTGGTTTTTATTTGGCTGTCTATCTATCTGTTGGTCGATCAGAGAGGGAATTAAACAATCTGTCAGCGAAGGAATCCCTTTATGCGTGTTTGGAAGGACGTCCATCTGCAGTGCGTCCTAAATAAAATCTACGTTTATCCAATGGCGACAAAATATCCACAGACAGAAGAAATTATCTGGAAAATAAAGACAAATCGAATATGAAAAACGGGAAAAAAGGAAGTACCATACAATGAACAGTAAGACCAACAAATAATTCACATGCGCGCACACGCTCGCACACAATCACAGACATACAAATTAAATAATGTACTGACTAAAAAGATTCACAACCAACCATAATTGTAAATGATAGGAAAAATCTAAGGAAAGATCCTCCATCCACCAAAAAGGAAATGATAATGATGATTGAAATAACAGTGATGAATAGAAAAAATAGCAACAGCAACAAACCAATCCTCACAAAAAGATGAGCCAACATCAGAGTAATCCACGAAAGAAAGGATGAAAGCAAACTGTCTTAGCGAAGATAACCCACCTCTTCGCAAAGAAAGAAAGGAAGAAATGAAAAAAGATAGATAACCCACCTCTTGACAAGAAAAAAGAAGAAAGAAAGAAAAGAAAGAAGTAGAAAAAAAGATAGATAACCCACTTCTTGACACAAAAAAAAAGAAAAAAAAAAAAAAAAAGGAGAAAGATAGCCCACCTCCTGATAAAAGAAAAGAAAAGAAAAACAAAACAAATAAGAAAGGAGGGACAAAAACAATCGCCCGATTCCCCCACAAACAAACAACAGGACGCTTTCGCACTCGAAATGCCATTATGAAGACAAAAGACTCAGCAGTCAGTCGCGTTCGGGCTTCCTGCGCCCATTTGTCTCGCCCCCTAATCTTGCCTTCCACATGTCTCCGTCACAAATAATGAATCGCGAATCTCCCCGTGGATGCATTCCTCAGCAGGCGAGGGCTTCATTAGGTCGAGCGTGCGCGCGGCTAATGGAGCATAGGATACTCTTTGAGCATAGGATACTTATTGAGCAGAGGATACTTATTGAGCATAGCAGGAGATAGGATACTTATTAGCAGGAGGATACTTATTGAGCATAGGATACTTCATTGTAGGATACTTTCTGATAGGATATACTTATCTTTGATAGGATTGATACTCTTTGAGGATGAGCATAGATACTTTCATAGGAGAGGGAGCATAGCTTATTGAGCATAGGATACTTTTGAGCAGGATAGAGCATAGGATAGCTACATTGAAGGATACTTTTTGAGCATAGGATTGAGGATACTCTTTGAGCTTTTGAGCATAGGATACTCATAGGAGCTGAGCATTTACTTATTGAGCATAGGATACTTTCTGAGCATAGGATACTATATAGGATACTCTGAGCATAGGAATACTTTCTGAAGCATAGGCATGGAGCTATAGATACTTTCTGAGCATAGGATACTTTTTACTTAGCATAGGATACTTATTGAGGATACTGAGCATGGGACATAGGATACTTATTTGAGCATAGGATACTTATTGAGCATAGGATACTTTTGAGCATAGGATACTTTTTGAGCATAGGATACTTTTGAGCATAGGATACTTTTTGAGCATAAGGATAACTTTTGACTGCTTTTGAGCATAGGATACTTTTTGAGCATTAGCATACTTTTTGAGCATAGGATACTTTTGAGCATAGGATACTTTTTGAGGCATAGGATACTTTCTGAGCATAGGAATACTTTTTTGAGCATAGGATACTTTGAGCATTAGGATACTATTGAGCATAGGATATATTGAGCATAGGATACTTATTGAGCATAGAGGATACTTTTGAGCATAGGATACTTTTTGAGCATAGGATACTTATTGTGCATAGGATACTTATTGAGCATAGGATACTTTCTGAGCATAGGATACTTTATTGAGGCTTTTGAGCATAGGATACTTATTGAGCATAGGATACTTTCTGAGCATAGGATACTTTCTGAGCATAGGATATTTTTCTGAGCATAGGATACTTTTTTGAGCATAGGATACTTATTGAGCATAGGATACTTTTTGAGCCAGGATACTTTCTTGAGCATAGGATACTTTTTGAGCATAGGATACTTTTGAGCACAGGATACTTATTGAGCATAGGATACTTTTTTGAGCATGGGATACTTTTCTGAGCATAGAGGATATTTTTTTGAGCATAGGATACTTATTGAGGCATAGGATACTTTATGCATAGGAACTTATTGAGCATGGGATACTTTTTGGAGCACAGGATGCTTATTGAGCTAGGATACTTTATGAGCAAAGGATACTTTTCTGAGCATAGGATACTTTATGAGCATAGAGGATACTTTTCTGAGCATAGGATACTTTTGAGCACAGGATACTTATTGAGCATAGGATACTTTATGAGCAAAGGATACTTTCTGAGCATAGGATACTTTATGAGCAAAGGATACTTTCTGAGCATAGGATACTTTTTAGGAGCATGGGGATACTTTTGAGCAAGGATACTTTCTGAGCATAGGATACTTTTTGAGCATAGGATTACTTTTTGAGCATAGGATACTTTTGAGTGAGCATAGGATACTTTTGAGCATAGGATACTTTCTGAGCATAGGATACTTTATGAGCATAGGATACTTTCTGAGCATAGGATACTTTATGAGCATAGGATACTTTCTGAGCATAGGATACTTTATGAGCAGGATAAGATAGGATACTTTTGAGCATAGGATACTTTTGAGCATGGGATACTTTATGAGCAAAGGATACTTTTGAGCATAGGATACTTTTGTTATTGAGCATAGGATACTTTATGAGCAAAGGATACTTTCTGAGCATAGGTACTTAGCATAGGAGAGCACTTGAGCATGGGATACTTTTTGAGCACAGGATACTTTCTGAGCATAGGATACTTTTGATAGGCTTTTTGAGCATTAGGATACTTATTGAGCATAGGATATTTTTTGAGCATACTTTATTACTTATTGAGCATGGATACTTTTGAGCATAGGAGAGCATAGGATACTTTTTGAGCATAGGATACTTTTTGAGCATAGGATACTTTTTGAGCATAGGATTTCCTTAGGGATACTTATGATACTTTCTGAGCATAGGAGAGCATATCAGCATAGGATACTTTTTGAGCATAGGATACTTTTTTGAGCATAGGATACTTTCTTCTTTCTGAGCATAGGATACTTTTTGAGCATGTACGAGCATAGGAGCAGGATAGGATACTTTTTCTTTTGAGCATAGGATACGATACTTTTTGAGCATAGGATACTCTTTGAGCATAGGATACTTTTTCCCAAAGAGAGGGCCTTGAAGGATGTGGGGTACGTAAGGGTCTAGGGAGAGAGAGAAGACAGTATCGTCCTTTTTGGGAGTGGCATTAAAAAGGGAAGAGAAAAGAAAAAAGAAAAAAAAAAGATAAAAATTGATGATGATGACGGGAAAAAGAGTTCGTCTTATGTACGTATTTTATGGAAATATTTTATCCTAGTAATGATTATGGAGCCTTTGTCTGGCATGCTCATCTTCCCAGCCTTCTGGTGAATGCTAGAAAACAGGGAAACATCTTGGGACATTTTCCTCTGAAACTTAAAGAATGATAAGATTTATGGAATGGGATAATCTAAGTGTATTTTCTGCTTAAGTTTAGAAAACGGAAAATGAAGGTTGTGATATTGATAATGATAATGATAATGGTAATGGTAATGATAAGAGCAATAACAATAATAATGATAATGATAATAGTAATTATAGTGCAATTATTAACAAAATCAATAATTATAACATAAACACTAATAATTGTAATTGTTACAGAGAAAGTAAATAATGATAATAAGGATTGTGGCATCCAAATCAGGCTAAGACACACCTTTGATAAAGTGCTCATTAAAATCTATATATTTCTTGAGTTATCCTTCTAATCAACTGACAAACAAACAAACTAACTAACCAACGCGACCAAAAAAATAGCCTCCTTGGCGGAAGTAATATTGATACTAATGATAATACCTTAATAATAGGAATTATGATATTGATAATGACATGATTATCGTT
>NW_020870770.1:143604-146104 GCF_003789085.1 Penaeus vannamei | reverse complement strand
TCGACGGAGTTGAATGACGATTATGATGTCGATTGCTGCGGAGAATTAACATATAGGGGTTACAATAATAGAGGCCGAGTGAGAGAAAGAGATCGAAGAGAGAGAGGAATGAGACGGTTCAGATAGCGGAGGTGCCTAACCCTTGCAAAACAACCGCAAGGATAAATCGTTTGTGTACTATCAAATCATTACCATGGTTGTCTTTCCAGCTGCCTTCGACATGTATTTAATCGACAGCAAAGACATGTCTCATACACATTGAGTTCTATTCACATCATAGCGGCCATGAAACGCACACAGGTGCAGATAAATGTACATATGTAATGTAAAACACTCTGTAGCAAAAGAAAATTTTATACTAATCGTAAACGAATTAATTTATTTGATCAATCATATGCTGTTTCATGTGTTGACTATTAAGCTTAAGAGCTCTAATAACAGATCTATCCTTTCAATGCAGAAACGTGGAAAAAATACGCATTACGGATAACTATGATATGCAATATAATTATTAATTTTCATATATATACGTATACTTGCATGTATATCATTAACTATTATATATATGCACTAGCAATTAGATATATATACTCATAATATATTAATATATAAATATCTATATATATATAGTTCACTATCATCAGATGCAAGTATATGATATAAATATTAATCATGCTAATTATATGGTTATGATATCAAAATATCATATACTAATATATATTTATACGCTTAAATTCAATATAGAGACAATTGAAGTAATTTTTTCGCGTTGGATGAATAATACATGTAATTATTTGTGTAGGTACTTGTACATTGACCTATTTATTAGGTTGTAGTTTCTATGACTAATGATTATTGTACTCACTATATTACACATAAATTTATATATTTATGTACACTCAGAATAATAATACAATAACTCGTTAACTTATTAATTAAATATTAATATATATGAAGATAAATAGAAGAGTAATGTGAGGTTAGGGAGATAGTAGAGAGTTAGAGTAATGGTGGAGAGATAGAGAAGAGAGATGAGAGTCGGAGAGTTTTATAAGTCAAGAGAGAGAGAGAGAGAGAGATGAGAGTAGAGAAGGTAAGAGAGAGTAGAAGATGAGGGAGAGGAAGGAAGAGAGAGAGATGAGAAGAGAGAGAGATGAGAAGGTATAAGTAAGATATTGAGGTTAGAAGAGAGTAATGTATAGAGAGATATAGTATTAGATAGTAATGAGTTAGAAGGTAGTAAGATAGAATGACATATAAGAGTAGGTTAGAGAGAGATAATGAGATATGGTCATGGTAAGTGAAGGATTAAGTGTAGATGGTAGATGATGATACGAGATGAAGATAGATAAGTTCATATCGTGAAGGTGCTATTGCGTATCTGAGTTGTTATCTATCTAGAGTGTGAGTGCTAGTGGTGGCTTAGTAGCTTAAGTGGCTAATCTATCTAATATATAAGTAAGAGATAGAGACGTGTAGTTAGATATAATCTAGATGTGATGATACAGCAGCACAAGCACAACAGAGCCAACACGCACAGCACTAAGAAGAGCGGAGCGGATTGGACACAACCCACAGAAGAGCGCACGAAGAGAGCAGAGACAAGACACCAGGGGGGGAACACGCCAGCAGCGCAGCAGCAAGACGCAGACAAGGAGGAGCAACAACACAGCACAGGGGGAGAAGCCAAACTAGCAGACACACGAAGCAAAGAAAAGACGAGAGCAGAGAAACAACGCAAGCGACACGACACAGCGCAGCTGAAGGAGAAGAAGCACACAACAAGCACAAGAAGACAAAACAGACAGCACACACAACAAGACGAGAGCAAAACCGAGGGCGACAGACGCACAGACGGGCACGGGAGAAAGAACACACTGAACAAGACAACCCAGCACAAGCACGACAAGAAGAGACAGAGAGAGAGACCACACCAACACAAACAGAACAAATAAGAGAGGCAGACGAAAGCAGAAAGCACCAAAAGTCACATCAAGTAACGCAAAAGAGAGAGAAAAGAGCACGACCACAGAAAGAAAAATGAAGAGAGAGAGACAGGACACAGCAGCACACCACAAGTGCCACAACCCACACACAACACACATAGATACATATAATATAATTGTACTATATATAGTACGAAATTAAAATGTAATAAAATATATATAATATATTATTGACACTGCTACTATAATAAATATATATAATATATATATATATACTGTATATATGTATATATATATAGTATATATTCTATATACTGATATATATATATATATATATATGATACTTACGTACTAATGGCTAGGTGAAGATGCTGGTGTGGGTGGCTTGTTTGCTAGCAGTTTGTTGCATGTAGGTGATAGTGTAGATGATGATCATGTGTTGAGAGTATAGTGGTAACGCTATGTAGCTACTATAATTAAATTAGGTCCGACGATCTAACCGGCAGTAGTTACTACTTTCAACCTATATCCGTGAATGTGTTACTAGTAAAGAT
>NW_020870770.1:123604-131104 GCF_003789085.1 Penaeus vannamei | reverse complement strand
TGCATCATGGCGTGGAGCGGTAGACTAGACAGGTGTCTCTGTTATCGATATCCCGGCAAAATCCCGCGTTTGGATTCGGTCTCAGGGTCGCTTCGGCTCCGGTCGCATCTCGGCGTTCCCTTTCCTCGCCCCAGTGCTTTTTGATGATGATTGGATAATATTGTCTAATTGAATTAATTTCTTTCGTGTGTTATTGGCTCGTATTTTATGTTTTGTAAGAATGTCCTTAAAAAGTCTCGTCATAACTATTGTTGCTGTGATTATCACTTATTGTTATAGAAAATTAGCAGTAATTTTGTTACTATCCTAATTATCATTAGAAATATTACAATTTACTAATAAATTTTACTATCGCCATATTCATCGGTTTTACCTTTCATGAATTAAGGATGATTCTTTTATCAAGAGAGAGAGAAGAGAGAGATGAGGAGAAGAGAGAGAGAGAGAGAGAGAGAGGAGAAGAGAGAGAGAGGAGAGAAGGAGATGAGAGAGAGAGAGGAGGGAGGAGGAAGAGGAGAAGCAGAGAGAGGAGAGAGAGAAAGGGAGAGAGACAAGAGAGAGAGAGAGAGAAAGGAGAGAGAGGAGGGAGAGAGAGAGAGAGAGAGAGGAAAGATTAGGCCACATATAGTTAGTTTAGTTTAGTCCTTTTATTTCCACCCTGGCTAACTGCACAGGCGTGGGCAGCTGTAGTACATTTGATACATGGTCAAAGCATTATATAATAGTATTACAATGTAAATCTAGATCATAAATTATTACGGTCTAAAATATATCATTTAAAGGGAAAAGACGATCAGTAATTTATTCTCATCTGTCAAGCCGGCATACGGCTTGGCGTGGAGGGCTTATAACATTTGATATGTGGTCATGTGATACTACATTCCAATTTAGGATATAACATAAATTAATCTTCCAAGACATCAGATGATTTGAAGTTGTTACATAGTTCTCCATACCTCATGCTAGGTGGTCTGAAAGGCTGTATTACATGGCACTCTGAGATATAATGTTACAAGTGTTGCTTATATTCTTCATTGCATATTTACACTTCGTTTCTTCAAACATTACAGGCGTTACTGACCTGCCAGTACAATCTATATCCCAGCCTGATTCTTGCGGTCACAATATCACATGTCTTGTTCTTGTTTTGTATAAACCATAGATTGAACACATCTTGCATAAACTGTCATAGTGCTTTATGCTCAGCTTTCAGGCCGTTGGAATTAATCAGTCAGACAAGTCTCTTTGAAGAAGTTTTAATTATGTTGTGAAATCCTAGCAGAGTTACTCCAAGATCTATATCCACACTTTGCTTGTTCACATGCTGATTTTTGCTAGGCGGTCAGCATGATCTGGCCTGGGATTCCAACATGCGATGGTATCCATACAAAACGTGTATCATGGCCTCGTTCTTTTGCACGTACACATTTATCCTTATGTTCATTTGCAATATTTCCTGCACCTTGTCTAGTGTGTTCAATGCCTGGAGAGCACTCTGTGAGTCTCAGAGAAAATGACTCTGAGCCTTGACTTAATAGAAATTCGGTGGCTATGGCATTTCCTGCCACTCATTTGCGTAGTGCTAGCCCAGTCATGAAGCCCGCCTACATCCTGGGCTGCAAATATTGTTTATATACGACAAAAGCGCATCCTGCTCTACTCCCAGATGCAAGGATCATCAGTGTAGCATTCTACGCATTGGGAATGGTTTCAAGTACTCACTGATAATTGTAAGCATACTGCTTAGTTACAGCAGGGGGGACACTGTCTTTTTTGGGGGCGTCGTCTTAAAATACACTTAGGTCCGACATTTTCCACGGTGAGCGAAGTCCATGTAGGGTCTTAGTTATGGATCATGTTCAGCTGAGAAAGTGCTTACATGTTACTTGTTGCCATGGATCTTGAATATGAATCGCATGTTGCCATTCAAAGTTAGCTCCCTATTCTATGTTTTAGTTGTTTGAAACTCTGTACAATAGAGGGGTTCTCTTATTGTTTTGACGCTAAATGTGGTGTTTATGTATTATATTCTTCATAGACAGACGGCAATTAAGTTCTGATCTCATATTCACAATCCTTGTTGTCTTAGGGGCACCGGAGAAGCCTCATGGCCTTTTTGTACAATTTCTAAACTAGCCAACTCTGATTCCTTGTATAATACTAGGTGCAATGCATGATAATCTATGACCGACCGTATGTATGACAGGTAAAGAGCTTAGCATATTGACATTAATACCATGGTCTTTGCGAAAAGTGTCCTAAGTGGCTTCACGTTCCCACACCTTCTCTAGGTTTTTACGAACTCTGAATCTTTACAGACCCGATATTGTATTGTGACAGGATCTAGCTCACGTCATTGATTGTGAACTTGGATTATATTCTTGTGCCTCACCGTAGAGAGAGAGAGAGGGAGAGAGAGGGAGATGAGAGAGAGAGGAGGAGAGGAGAGAGAGAGAGAGAGAGAGAGAGAATGATAGACATTATAGTTTAGTTTAGTTTACGTCCTTTAATTTACCACCCTGCTAACTGCACAGGCGTGGGCAAGTTGTAGTACATTTGATACATGGTCAAAGCTATATAGGTATTACAGAATAAATTATTATTCATAAAATTATTAGGGTCTAAAATATATATTTAAAGAAAGACGATCAGTAATTTATCTACTCATCTGTCAAGCCGGCATACGGCTTGGGGGTGGGAAAGGCAATGTAACATTTGATATGTTGGTCATGTGATACTACATTCCAATTTAGGATATAACATAATTATATTTCAAGACATCAGTGATATGAAGTAGTTACATAGTTCTCCATACCTCATGCTTGGTGGTCTGAAAGGCTGTATTAACTGCCTCTGAGATATTAATGTACAAGTTGTTCGCTTATATTCTTCATTGCATAATTTACACTTCGTTTCTTCAACATTACAGGCTGTACTTGACCTGCCAGTACAATCTATTCCCAGCCTGATTCTTGCGGTTTACAATATCACACTGTCTTGTTCTTGTTTTTGTTAAACCATAAGATGAAAAATCTTGCCCATAACCTGTATAGTGCTTTTAGCTACAGCTTTTCAGGCCGTTGAGAATTAATCAAGTCAGACAGTCTCTCTTTTGAAGGAAGTTTTTTTTATGTGTGAAATCCTAGCAAAGAGGTACTCCAAGATCTATTCAACACTTTCTTGTCACATGCTGATTTCTGGCGTACAGGCACCATGATCATGCCTGGGGATTCCAAATGCGATGGTATCACACAAAGTATATGGCCTCGTTCTTTTGCACGATACACATTATATCCTTTGTCATTTGCAATATTTTCCTGCACCTTTGTTAGTGTGTTCATGCCTGGGAGGCACTCTGTGAGCTTCAGAAAATGACTCCTGAGCTTGACTTAATAGAAATTCGGTGGCTTGAGCATTCCTGCCAACTCAGTTTGCGTAGTGCTAGCCCACGTCATGAACCCGCCTACAATCCTTGGCTGCAAAATTGTTTTTATATACGACAAAAGCGCATCCTGCTCTACTCCCAGACTGCAAGGATCCATCGTGTAGCATTCATACGCATTGGGCATAGTTTCAAGGTGCCCATTGATAATGCTAAAGCAACTGCTTAAGTACAGCAGGGGGGGGACACTGTCTTTTTTGGGGGCAGTCGTTATAAAATACTTAGGTCCGACATTTTCCACGGTGGAGCAGAACGTCCATGTAGGGTCTTAGTTCAGGGACTGTCAGCTGAGACAAGTGCTTACATGTTACTTGTTGCCATGGATTTGAATTTGAATCGAGTTGTTGCCATTCAAAGTTAGCTCCACTATTCTATGTTGTTGTCTTTGGACTCTGTACAATAGAGGGTTCTCTTATTGCTTTGACGCTAAATGTGGTTGTTTATGTATAATTTCTTTCATGACAGACGGCAAATTAAGTTCTGATCTCATATTACAATCCTCGTTGTCTTAGGGCGCGAGAATAAGCCTCATGGCCTCATTTTGTACAATTTCTAAACTAGCCAACTCTATTCCTTGTTATAATACTAGGTGCAATGCATGATAATCTATGACCGACCTTTGATTATGACAGGTAAAGAGTTCTAGCAATATTGACATTAATACCATGGTCTTTGCCGACAAGTGTCCTAAGTGGCTTCAGACGTTCCCACAGCCTTTTCTTCAGGTTTTGTATGAACTCTGCATCATTAACAGCCACCCGAGATATTTGTATGGTGACAGAGATTCTAGCTCAACTCGTCACTGATGTGAAACCTTGGCAGAGGGATTTGTTTTAGGTTAGTGCCTTGTTCTCTTTCAGTCGTATTATCAAGCCACTTGTAGCCCTTGCTTGAAGCCCAAGGATTGTTGCTTTCTCCTCGGATGAGGATTTAATGATTCATCGGCTAGCAAATATGGAGTCTGCCCTCAATGTATATGCCTAGTATCTTGCTTGGATGTTTAAATAGCATGGACTAAGTACGCCTTCCTTGAGGTGTGCCGAGTTCAGAACACTTTTGCATGTGAGTACTCGTTAAACCCCTGGCAGAAAACCTGAGCCGATCGATGGATAGATACATTTGATCCATCGTTTAACTTCCCTGTACAAGGCTAGCTTGTTGCTCAAGGATGTCATTTCTCTGTTTTGCAATATCCAAGCAGATGACGTCAAGAATACGTTTCTTGCTGGTTATTGAGTTTGTTCAATATTCTTGCAAACTGTGACTGCTATCCTGAGAAAATCCATACCAGTCTGGGGCGATACTTGCATTGTTAACGGTCATGAGTTGTAAGAATTATTCTTAAGTACTTTGCACAGACGTTGAGGTCAAGGAGATTTGGTCTGTATTTGTCGCAGTAGTTGTCTATGGCTCCAACCGTGAGTTTTTTTAATTCTGTAGAGAGAGGAGAGGAGGAGGGAGAGAGAAGGAGGTGGGAAGAGAAGAGAGATGGAGGAGAGGAGAGGGGAGAGCAGGGAAGAGAAAGGAGAAGAAGAGAGAGAGAGATGATAAGATTGAGAGAGAGGAAGAGAGAAGGAGAGAGAAAGAAGAGAGGAAAGAGAAAAGAGAGAATATATATATATATATATTTATATATATATTATATATAATATATATATTATTATATGTTTATGTAGTTATATATATAAATATAATATATTATGATATATTATATATATTTATATTATATATATATATAATTTTTTATTTATATGTTATTACTATATATTATATTATATATATATATATATATAATATTATAATATGTTATATTATGTATATATATATATATATTATATATACTATATTTATATATTAGATATATATATATATTATTATTATATTTTTATGTATTATATTATAATATATATATTATATATAATTTATATATGGATAGATTATATAGATAATAGGATAGTAGCACAAAACCACACACAAGCACACACACACACCCTCACCACGCCAACACATTACACACCACAACCCCCACACAAACAAAACCAACACCACACACCAACCAACCCAAAGCACAAGTTATTATATATTATATAATATATATATTATATTAATTATATATATATATATGTATACTATATGTATATATATATATATATTATTTTTTAATATATATATATAATTATATATATTTAATATATATATATATATACTGATACACCACACAAACACACACCACACACACACCACACCACACACACACACACACCACAACACACACATAATATATTATACTATTATATATATAATATTTAATATATATTATATATATAAGTTATATTTATTATAATTTTAATGCTTACATATACATATATATAAAATATATATTATATATATATATATTTTAATTATATTTTTATATTTTTTATATTTATACTTATTACATTTTTACTATTTATAGTATATATTTATTATATATATTATATATACAATATTTATATTAGATAGCATTAGATAGATAGGTAAGATAGATAGATAGAATAGATGATAGATAGATAGATGTAGATGATAGATAGTTGTATATAGATATGTGATGGATAGATAGATAGAGATATATGTATATATATATATATTATATATATATATATATATATATAAATGTATATTATATTATGTATATATATATATATATTATATTATTATATATGATATTATATATTGTATTTTTTATATTATATTTATTTTATATACTATAATATATATTATATTATTTATATTTTTATATATATTTATTTTTATTTATATTTAATAATATATTATTATATATTATATAATATGTATATATATATGTTAGTTATATAATATATATATGATATATATATATATATTATATAATTATATTATAATATATATATGTATATATATGTTATATATATATATATATTATATAATTTTATATATTATTTTATTATTATATTTATTCACCATTATTTTTATTTTGCACCACCAAAACCACCCACACCAACACAACACAAATATATATTTGTATATTTTTATAATATATATATATATATATATGTATATGTTATATATAATATTACTATACATATATATACTTATATATACTTATATTTTAGCAGTGCTTTGAGTCAATGCGCTTCTTATTGACTATGATCTACTTTGATCTTCCTCCCTGTATTTCTGTTGTGATCGTACTGATGTTATTCTATATTCTGCCCCGTTTCTGTAATTTATATTACCGTCTGGGCTATTCTAGTGTTACCTTATCTATGTATTTGTCTTATGTAATTATAACTATACTTGTCCTCGTTATACTTCGCCTACGTCCTGTTCATTACTCTGCACGTTCGATTTCTACTCTGCTCGTGGCAGGCTCAGAACTGTTATCTTGTAGTTTTCTGCCTTTATTTTATTCCTGTTTAATGTAGTACTTTTATAGTTCTTGTATTTTTTATTATTTTAATTTTTTTGTATTTAGTTATTTATATATTATATTTGTTTCTATTTGAATTTGTCGTATTTATGTTATGAACGTCTTATCTCTGTATTATATATATATATCGTTATGCTAGTTTATTCGCCTTCGCTCCTAGCCCTTATAACATATTTAGTAATCGATATTGTGATATTGATTTATGTTTCATATTATTATATATTATTATATACTCTACTACAATATCCTATCCTTCACCGCTTATGCTATCTACTTTATATATATATTTTTATATATTGTATGTGTCTGTGTTATATATATATAGTATATATATATTTATTATAACATATATTATTTATTTATATATATTATTATTCTATTATTTTCTTATATTTTATTAATATGTGTCGTGTGTGTGGTGATGTTGTGTGTGTTGTGTTGTGTGTGTGTGTGATTGGTGTGTGTGTGTGTGTGTGTTGTGTGTGTGTGTGTGTGTGTTGTGGTGTGACACATGCAAGAATAGTTATTTCAGTTGCTAAATTAGTTTCAATCTAAGTCTACCAACGCAGCAGAGTGAGCGGGAAACACAGCTGAGACAGCCATTCAGCTG
>NW_020870770.1:76104-91104 GCF_003789085.1 Penaeus vannamei | reverse complement strand
ATATGCCTCTAGCAAGAAAATGCAGGTTAACACAAACATACTAACTGGAGTGTGGTCGGGTGGGTTGGTGTAGGGGTGGTGGAGTGGCAGGGAATAGAGATCAATACATCCATCTGTTTGTTATATTGATTAATATAATGACACTAGTAGAATATTCATAGATGAAGTCACAGCGATTTCAAGAAATTGGGATTTTTAAAAGATGAGTAATTGGTTAACAGAGATGGGTAATATGTATTGAAAAAATTACACAAATCCAACACGTGTATTTTAATATAAAAAATAATGCATTTTTTCATCCTTTTGGTCATATTAATTGAATCCACACTCTTGATGCTGGAGTACAGTAGAAAATACCTTTGTGATAACTTAAATTTTTGACAGGAATAAGGATATCTCTAGAATATTTCTCCGCTTCTAAGTAAAAACTCAATCTCAAAAATCTCTCCCTGTTTCTTTTCCCTTCCTTCTGTAGGTCTGGAAGGGTAACATTTGCCATACCCTCTCTTTCTTTTGTTCTGGATTGGGCACTACTACACGAGGACCCACTGCCTGCAATGCCAGGCCCAATCATGATGAGGGACATCCTCATCACACACACCCAAGGTAATTCTGCAAAATACAAAACAACAGCTGTAGCAGCTTCTGTGAAATGTCATAAACTATTAGTTAATAATATGAATTTATCTTGCCTCTGTGTAAAGCAATCATTCTCCATGCCAGGTGGCGCTGTGGTGCACTGCTCAGCAGGCATTGGCCGAACTGGCACCGTGCTCTTAGTTTTGCTGATGCATGAGATGCTGACCATCAATGGTGACGTTGATCCCGTGCAGGTCCTGAGACGCCTGCGCGAGTGTCGTGCACGACTGGTGGAGAATCAGGCCCAGTATAACTTCGGTCTCGAGGTTTTTGATGAAATCCTCTATGGAGCACAGACAATGACTGCTCCGTCTATGCTAGCTACTGCACTACCACGCCTTCTGCAGGACAGCCACACTCTGTACGCGAGAGCAAAGGCACTGCCAACAGGCCTGACCTTCCGCATCGGCTCTCAGGCCAGCGTGGCGAACCTGAATCGGTCCCAAGACATACTCCCAGCAGACAGTCGTAGCATTTTCCTGAACACTGGCGATGGTCAGATCTCCTCTCAGTACATAAATGCTGTGCGAATAAATGGACTTGATAAGCCAGACACTCTCATTGTGACTGAGCATCCTCTGCAAAGTTCAGTGCTGAAATTTTGGCATCTTGTAATAGAGAAAAACTGTCTTTCCGTAATACTTCTTAACTCCTTTGATGTATCTGAACAGGTAATGTTATTTCTTTATGAATAAGTATTGCATGTGAGTTTAGCACTTGTAACATACAGATATGTATCATCATTCTGCCAAATAATTTTCTCTGATTACCTCTTTAGTAAAAACTGACCAGAAGTATGAATATTCACAGATGGAGGAGTTTCCAGCTCTAATACCGGAGGATTATTCCTGCTTCACGATAGGCTCGTACAGCATCCAAACTCAACATTTCCAGGAGTACGAGGCGGTTATCCAGTATTCTCTGAGTATAACAACGGAAAAGGTATCTTAATGTGGCTCTGAGTGAATGCCAAGGTTTCTGGTTATGCTAAGAGATTTTCAATGATAGAACCTTTTCTTATAACTATAATATATATGTGATTTTCATTGTGTATGAAAATAATTGTTATTGAAAATGAAGACAACTGGGTGACGCAAACAAGATGAAATCTTCACCGTATCCTTGCATTTTTTTATGAAACGATAGTTTAGGCCTCATTTACCATGTCGATTATGGACTGATGTAGAAAAGTGAATAACTTCACAGCGCAAGAGTCATTCATCATTTTGTATACATTTGCCACAATGGACACGGTTTATTGGAACAAATAGTAATACTGAGAACTGCTGTTGTTATTCTACAGAATACAGAACACAAAGTTGTAGTGTACCAGGTGCGAGACTGGCCTCGTACCAGTGATGTGCCAAATAACCCTGCCGCCCTCCTCACTGTAGCAGACTTGGTGCTCTCTGGACCAACGAATGACGGTCCAATGCTGCTGTGTTGTGCGTACGTAACTCCAGTGGCTCATGCTTTTTCTCTGTGGATGCATGTCTGTTGGCTTTTCGGGGATCGTATGCTATTTTTTATGACCAAAATCTTTCATCTTGCCGATATTGACATGTATGGAAAGAGATTCAGGGCCCCAGAATCTCCCCTTAAAGTTTACATGGACCAACCGCAATTGCTAAGCTGGTAGCAGCCACTTTCGATATATGATTTTCACCTTCCCTTTGAGAATCGGCAGTTGTGATGTAACGATTAGATATAATAAAAATATGATTTTCAGAGAGTAACCTTCATTTTTTTTTCGGAACAATTAAGAAAAATCTGGGAAGCATTAAAAAAATAACGAAGAATTTTTGTATACAATTCAATAAGAATGATATGCTGTTCACGTAGAGTTTGTGTTTGGACCATATTTCGTCAGTTTCATTCTCCAGCAAAATGTTTTAAACATTTGCCAAATGATCTGGATGGACAACAAAATTTAATGGAATGAATTAGGCTGAGACACTCCCTGCTAAACTGTCATTAAATCTGTTCATAACTTTTTGAGTTGAAAATTAACGTATCGTGGCTTATGTTGTAGCTGAATAGATCTATTGCATGATGCAATTAGTTTTTCCATTTTTGTCTGTGCCTTATGTAATAGTGACATAAAAATGCTCCTTATCTGGTGTTCTAAAAGTCGCCTACATAAAATATTCACCAAAAAAGGTTGAAATTGAAAAAATGTGCTTCTGCCAGATGGTTCTATTCAGAAATGAGATTAGAAAGCCCATATTGTTATTATTGATAGTATTTTTTTTTTGGGGGGGGGGGTTAAAGAAATTTCCTAAGATGGTCAATTCACGCCAAGAAATGCCCAAAGCAGAGTCAAGTAAGTAGCTTTTTGTGACATTGTTCCGTGCTGGGACTTTGTGCAGGACTTCTGAATGGAGGTCGATGATGGGGATTATGTTCAGTGAAGATTGTTCTTCTACCTTTTATTGTTAATATCAAAATCATAATGAAAAGATACGGAAAACGTCAACTACCCTTATTTTGAGAGTACTTATTTACGCACGAAAGCTCTAGTACACGCATTTTTAGTCCGAAATAGAGAAGTATATATTCTTCGGAATGGTGCAGACAGTTTTTTCCTGTGCTTTTTGTAAAAGTGACGCACAAAAAAGTGACACCTAATGGCCATCTAGGTAAAATATTCCCCCAAAATAAACAGTTGAAAACGAAAAAAGTTTCCGCAAAATACCCCGCATTTAGGACGAATTTTCACACTGGTTAAAAAATAATTTCTTAGAGTTTTTACTTAAACAAAAAGTTTTCGGGTGATGGAAGAAAAAAATCTCTCGGAGATCTCGATTATGTTTACATAAAAGGGTGTGGTTTTCATCAAAAACGGCAAAAAAAAAAAAAAAAAAACAGACGGTCCCCTAAATACATACTGTTTCACTTTTTTTTCGGATGTTAATAAGGTTATGACTATCCATATGAAAATTTAGATGCCATATGTATACCAGTCATGGGCGAACCCCATTTGCAGTATATTTAGTACTTCAGATCTCAATTTCAGGTCAAAGGATAGTAGTCAAATTCGTGCAAGAAATGGCACTGGTTCACATTTATCTTGGGGCAAATGGGCTGTTTTCCCCACATTTTTTTTTTTTTTTTTACTTTTCTTTCTATCCACCATGCGATTACTATAACGACTTTCTTTTGACTTAAATTGTATGCTTAATTTCCATCATCCTGCAAGCTATTTCAGTTACATTTCACGTGTGTTGATGGCCTAAGCATTAGTTTTAAATTGTTCTGAGCCCCTTTATTAGAGTCTATAGTCATGGACTTCATGGAATCCCCCATTATCCAGGGATGGCGCCACCGCATGCGGGCTGATGGCGGGCGTTATTCTCACCGTGGAACGCCTTCAAACGTACCAGGAAGTTGATGTTTACCGCACTGTGGTAAGACTCCTGCGCTGCCGGCCGCAGTTCTGCACTTCCGTGGTGAGCCTTTTCTTGCATTTGTTAATTTTCTATTCATATGCTTATTTATTTATTCATTTATTTGCTTATTTATTTATTTATTCATTTGCTTATTTATTTATTCATCCATTTGCTTATTAATCAATTTGTTTATTCATTTGCTTATTTTTTTATTTATTCATTTGCTTATTTATTTATTTTTTCATTTGCTTATTTATTTATTTATTCATTTGTTTATTTATTTATTCATCCATTTGCTTATTAATCAATTTTTTTATTCATTTGCTTATTTTTTTATTTATTCATTTGCTTATTTATTTATTTATTCATTTGCTTATTTATCTATTTATTCATTTGCTTATTTATTTATTCATCCATATGCTTATTAATCAATTTATTTATTCATTTGCTTATTTTTTATTTATTCATTTGCTTATTTATTTATTTATTCATTTGCTTATTTATTTATTTATTCATTTGCTTATTCATTCATTCATTCATTTGCTTATTTATTTATTTGCTTATTTATTTATTTATGAATTCATTTGCTTATTTATTTATTTATTCATTTGCTTATTTATTTATTTATTCATTTGCTTATTTGCTTATTTATTTATTTATTCATTTGCTTATTTATTTATTTATTCATTTGCTTATTTATTTATTTATTCATTTGCTTACTTATTTATTTATTCATTTGCTTATTATTTATTCATTTGCTTATTAATTGATTTATCCATTTGCTTATTCATTTATTTGTTTGTTTTTGCGTTAGTATTGGGCAAGTATATCAGACTCAGGCTTACCATAAGGGAGGCCCTTGGTACCCACGCTAGCACCGGGTCAGCAGGGAGGAAGCAGGGCGCGCAGTGAGGGTGAGGGAGAAGGCCTTCGGGAGCCTGAGTGCAGGGAATGGAGGGCGTCGGTTTGATCAAAGTTAAGCAAAGAAAAGTGGCCTTTTAGTCCAATTTAGGGAAGGGAAAGTCTCTTTTGGCAAACTGAGGGGAAGAGAGGTCTCTTTAGGCAAAATTAGAGCTGGAAAAGTCTATATTCGGAAAGTGGGAAAGAAAATGCCCTCTTAGAACCCCTTAAGCATTCACCGATATTCACGTTATGTTGTAAAAATTGGTTGAAGATACACAATGTTTCTTGTGCTGTCCGTTCAAGATCCACTTCATGCATGGTAGGAATACGTTGGGTAAAGATTCATCACTTTACATGAGAAGTTGACTTCCAATGAAGAGAAAAACACTTTTTCCAAAGCCACAACACGGTAGCCCAGGGGTGTTTTCTGCGTGACCCGGAAGTACCATGCCTGAGAAGCCACAATTTTAAAAAGTTGAACGCCGTACAAGGTCCTGATACATCTTGTAAATCATTACATCATAATATTATAACACCAGGAGCCGTGTGCTGGACAGCATAGAAGGCCTGCTGCCAACTTGATCATCGGTGAGTGACGCATGAGAAAATTCTTGGATGGAGTTCTTATCTGTTGATTATGGATTATTAACGGTTTGACCAATATTTGACGCCTCTTCAGAACCAAAGTATTCGTTCAGGATTCACTTTTCTGTTTTTTCTTCGTCGAAGATTAGTTCAGAATCCTCCTGTGAAACAATAACATCGGTCAAGATTAGGTGTTGAGCCTTGAGCCCTCCCCTGGAGGTTGTGATTCATTAGTTCCCTTCTGAAATTCAGTGTCTGTCACTGAAAGTAGGGATTTATAACCCAAGTTGGTATGAAGTGCTTGTCAGCCATCAAGTTAGTATTGTGTAAGTACATATCGCGTTGGCTGTTACGACGTTCAATTATTTTATCTCGAGTTTGTTGGTTATTAAATGAACACATGAGCTTCATGTGCATCAGATGCTTACCCAATACAGGCTCCACTGACCCAGTTCAGTAGAATTATGTGGGATAAGATTAGTATCGCAAATGTTTTGGTATTTTACACATCATATTCTCTGCTAGTATAACGTCTGCATACGATCCCGCCACCTTTATTCATCATCATTACGTTGCTAATTGGTCTTTCAGCCCTGGTAAAACTATGGGTGAAGGGGGGGGGGGCATCGGCAGGGTGTTGAAAGAATTTGCACAGCATCCAGGGACCCCAGATGGAAAGGGACCCCAAGTGATGCCGAATCGTTCTACTTGATGATATATAACGTTTGTTCAGCGACGTTGCCACACCTTCACGGGAAATGGCAGAGAAGGGATGGGGATTCCTTGAGGCAACAGCACCTGTGCTTGGGTCGAGTTGATAACGGGCTCGGGGATTCCACTTGGGTCTTACTGGCGCTATCTTAGTATTACTGGCGGTGTCATTAATGATAATGATAACTGTGACATAAATAATGGTAGTAGTATGAACGGTAATGATGATAATAATGAAGATAATAATAAAAATTATTGCAAAATTGATAATCATGATAAAAATAATGACAATAATGATAATATCCTCATCACCACCACCAGTCATGGTCATTGCTTTGAAGTTTATCATCTTTAATATAAAATTTTAAAGTTTATAATTTTGATTACTGGTAACTTTAGAATTATCATTAAGATAATAATGATGATAATGTTATCATTCAAATGATGGTGATGAAGATAATGATTATATATAATAAATATGATAATAAAAATGATAATAATAATGATGATGATAATAATAATAATAATAATAATAATAATAATAATAGTAATATATAATATAATAATATGATAATGTGAATTGATTCATATAATTTTGCCTTAATAATTTTTAGCACTCTCTAAAATCACTCTTATCACATTATTATTATCAGAAATTTTCCTTGCGTCTTCCACTCGCCACCATTGCCAATCGCAATATGGTTTCTTCGCAGGACGTAACAGTGCCATGCCTTTTGTTCCAGGTCCAGTTCGACTCGCTGTACCAAGCTGCTCTGAGCTACATCGAGAACTACGACACATACGCCAACTTCAGTGGCTGAGATCGCAGTGCCTCTCGGGAAGACGAGGGAGTGAGGCTGGACAAGGATAAGAACATTTTGCACTTTACATCACTTGAGTATTTCTGAAACGAGGAACTCAGCTCTAAGTACAAAATGTCTAAGAGTAAGGAAATTCTCTCACATGAACATGAGAGAACGTACTAGGTGAAACGGAGACAAAGCAACAACCAAGAATTGCTTCATATTCATTCTATTTCTATATCTGAGGCATTGATTATCCCTTCCATATCTTCTGTGAAAAGAAAAAGAAAGAAAAAGTAATTTCCTTGTGACTCGTCGGTGCCAGACACACGAAATACTGTATTTATTAGGAAAACAACATACTAATGTCATTGTTATGGAACTTCCCATTACGAACTTAATTGTTTTAATATGTTTTTCGTTTTCTTCTTTTATTATTATTTGTATCATCACCATTATTGTTATTAGTAGTATTGCTGTTATTACTAATTCTACGATTTCCCTTTTTCTTACAGCCATTAGTTAATACATGTACGTTTATGATGACTGTAGTGCCTATTAAGTATCATTGTCATCATAACCATAATCGTCAGTAATATTATTGTAATGATAGCATACTAACCCCGAAGCAGAGTGTGAATGTAAATATATTTTTACTGTTCTTTCATAATTCCATCCACACAATCCTTTTGTACTTGTAAGGAAAAAGAAAAAAAAAGTGAACTGATATGTACCTTTCACTCGAAATGCGAAACAGGAGTAAAGGGAATACACATTAATGTCTTGATACCATTTCTTCATCTCCCGCCAGAGCGCAAAAAAAGCCATGTCAAAGAGAAATGCTTTTGTTAAAATAAGGACTTTCAGGCATTTCTTAACTTTCCAGGTCAATTATTCCCTCTTGTTAGTTGTGGACCCAGGGAGGGAGTGGGGACGGGAGGTACTGTCCTTTAGACTGACCAGTTGCGTCCATAAGGGTCAGGCTGCATTATATTGAGAAATGTATAAATAATGTAAGAGACTGTTCATATCATAGACACTTCGGACACCTTACACAGAGAGCTGGACCAGTATTATGGGCAGCCAATCACCGTCGAGCAATCTCGCGCCGCCGTCGAATTGAACGCTTGTTATCTGGTACACGATCCAGGTAACAAAGTACTTTCCGAAATTGTATTCATAATGTATTGTTTCATTTCTTTGTTTGTACATTATAAAATTTTACATTTTTGATTACTGAAAGCATAGATCCACTGATGTCAAGTTAACAGCCTTAATTACCATGAAAATAGATTTTCTTTTCAAAATGTCTTCTGAAGGGGAAAACGTTGCTGGGAAGCTACCAGTCTCCTCAGTTCTCTCTCACCCTGTGCCTGCCCACACGCGCAGGGCAGGCACAACAGTCCTGTAAAACGTGACGTTACAAGCGAGTAAATATACAACGGGAAAGTATTTGTTTATTTTTGCCCAGTTGTTATGTGATATCTCTAACCGTGGCCGCCGACCACGACCATGCTCGTGTGACTACCATCTCCCGGCTCCCGTCCCCAGTGCTCACCCTCTTGTATTATTATGAGTGGCCTCCTCCCCTACTGGATCCTTCTACTCATTTTTTAGACAGTGTAATGAACTTGTACTGTATGGGAATAAAATGTAGTTGTTTTCTTAAATTTATTCGATCTGTTACCTTGAGCTTTGTATAACCAGAGCACTATTGTGCATGTACTCAGCAAACTTTGTGTGTGTGTGTATTTGTTTGTTTGTTTACATATGTGATTGCAAGGAAAGAAAAATAATAAGCAAAATGAGAAATAGGATAAAAATATATATCCTTGCAAAATGAGAAATAGGATAAAAGCATTATATCTTCGTGCTAAACTATATCATGTTTCCTCTTTACCAGAAGGTTGTTACTTCAAAGAATAATTACAGTCCACAAAAATTTATTTTTTGGATCTTCTGTATCAAGTACAGTATGAATATTAATTCAGCTACATCTAGTATATAAAAAAGAAGATGAACACACTCAAATAATCAGAAAATACCATCTGTAATATAAATAATCAAAGAGTTATACATTGCATGACTATTTGGGAAAAGTTCATTCTTAAACTATAAGATTCCAAAAGCAAAAGTCAATTAACTATTCAGAAGTAACTTTACCTTAACACTAAATAATTAATTCCATTTCTCTAAATTTTCCCTTCATCTTTTTTACAGATATAACAAAAAATGTATGGTATAAATAAATGAGACTAAGATAAATGATATGAACACACATCAAAGTATACATATGTATAAAGCATACAGAGCAGATATGGAATAAAAAACAGGTAATCATGAAAAGGGAGGTAATCCCCATAAGAAGTATTTGAAAATCATTCATTCCCAATTCCATCAAACAAGTAAACTTTGAATGGTTATGTATATAATGTTTTTCTTTTCTTTTCTTCTTTTTTATTTCCAATAAGACATCAAATATTATAGCTCAATATACAATAACATTTCAAATCATATGTTCTTTATCGTATATCATAGTGAAATTTCTTTGTCTGTCCAGAAAAAACAGCATAAAAGATCTGCAATATTTGTAATTTGCATTAATTTCTAAAATTGATATATTTTTGTTTTTCATGTTTTGGAAGTCATTTACAAAATTTATCTCCTTATATGATAGCACCTCACTTCCAAGGTCATATTAACAATTACACTCTACTTCACAATCTAAGATCGCTTTATATGGTAAAATTCATTGTACTTATGTTATAAAAACTTAATCACACATAAAATTCTGTTCCCAAATCCTAGCCGTCAATTTCCTGTTTATTCACTCTCTCAACAGTTTTGCATCTACTATTTGACCCTTTGAGCCAGTTTATTTAAAATTTTACTCTGTATTCTATTTAATATTTTATGTTTATTTTGTCGTCTTTATTTTGATCCATTCCTTCTGCAAATAACTACAACAAAATCATTTTCTATTACCATAAATGAGTGGTGCAAAGGTTCATACAGTAGGAATATAAAATTTATAAAGTGTGCTTATCCTTGGTAATTAAGCAGCACATCTTAAAGCCTCTACTTTACTACAAGAAGACAGTGACTATAAGAAAAATCACTGACAACTATGGGCATATCACTCATCTACTTAACTAATACCATAAGCAGATACTATATCTAACATCGGCTTTATGCAACGAAATTGCTTTTTGATACAGAATATTAAGTATTTCAAGAACACTCACATGACTCCTGAGTGAAGCACTGCTTTAAGAACAGACAAGAAATACAAAGTTACTGTGTTTGCATTCAAAAATCTCTCATGGCAGAAAAAAAATATTGGGGCATCTTTTTATTGTATTTTTTGTCTTTCTCATTTCATCTTACAAACACTACTGCGTTTATGTATCTGTAACACTGGACTTCTCTTTGGGCATATAAACATCACTACTTGCTCAAGTGACCAAGACACCAAAGTAAGGCACCAAGAAAATGCTTCAAGACATCAATAGGATATATTCCTTTTTCAATATTTCTAAATGTAATTTGTAAATTAATGAGATTAACTTTACTTCTTAGCATTTGTTTAAGTAGCATAGCACCTTGAGAATAAAAAAAAGAAAGAAAGAAAAAATGTAATCCAACTTCCATCCACCATATCTGTCAAATCTGGAAAACATTTTAAATAAAAAAGACAGACATACTACATGAAAATATAATGATAATTACATTTTCATCCCATTATGTATTTTAAAATTAAGTAGAATTTTGACATAACACTACAAGTGATTACAAGTTTAAGAATTCCCAAAGGAAACCAAAAACATTAACTGTTTCTGCAGTTCCATTATCCAAGTCTCTCTCCACTTCATCCTCGCCTGAAGGTTCTCACTGAGTAGATACTAGAGAGAATATAAAGTGCTGTGTTTACGAGACCCAAAGCCTGAAAAGTGTAAATTCTGGTCAGTGAAAAACAGCAAATGTATAAGAGAGAGAGAGAGAGAGAGAGAGAGAGAGAGAGAGAGAGAGAGAGAGAGAGAGAGAGAGAGAGAGAGAGAGAGAGAGAGAGAGAGAGAGAGAGAGAGAGAGAGAGAGAGAGAGAGAGAGAGGAGAGGGAAAGGGGGTGAGAGGGAGGGGAAGGGAGAGGGAAGGAGAGGGAGGGAGAGAGAAGGGGGGGAGGGAGGGAGAGAGAAGGAGGGAAGGAGGGAGGGGGAGAAGGAGGGAGGGAGGGATAGAGAGAGAGAGAGAGAGAGAGAGAGAGAGAGAGAGAGAGAGAGAGAGAAGAGAGAGAGAGAGAGAGAGAGAGAGAGAGAGGGAGAGAGAGAGAGAGAGAGAGAGAGAGAGAGAGAGAGAGAGAGAGAGAGAGAGAGAGAGAGAGAGGAGAGAGAGAGAGAGAGAGAGAGAGAGAGAGAGAGAGAGAGAGAGAGAGAGAGAGAGAGAGAGAGAGAGAGAGAGAGAGAGAGAGAGAGAGAGAGAGAGAGAGAGAGAGAGAGAGAGAGAAATTTCCTTTCACAAGATGAAATAAAGTTGAATATACTCAATATAAATTGGTTAAGGACTGATAAACATGAAGAATATATTACATACTAGTTTTGGTTGCTCTCCAGCAATTGTGAAGGGTTATGAATATCATGAGTGAGGTAATGGCAGTGACTGAGGTTTGTAGCACTACCTTCTTCTGTCAACGATTGCAGTGTTATGAAAGATAATTTTCATCTCTTTCTGTGGCCCAGGATATTATTGACAACAATGCCATCCCGATTTACAAACACTCTTGGATAAAATCTAATCCATAAAAATAGGGATAAAAGCCAATTGGTGCACATCTACCTTGCAATGAAAGTATAAAGAGAGAGGTGTAGAAGGCAATGTAACTTGCACTAAAAATATATAGATTATCTGTGTTTTAGAATAATATTAATCTTGGAATAGAAGTACATTTGCACCTTCATACCTTAAAATGATACTGGCAACCCTTAAAGATAACAAAGGCACAGACACTGTAATATATATTTCTTATGGCATCTTTCTACAACACTGTGTGTTTGTTTCCTTTTGGCAATTACACAGGTACAACAGTACAACAGCTAGATAATTATGAATATCTGAGAGGGATCAGGTTTTCAGCTTTTTTTTTTTCAAAATCATTCATGCTTTTTCTAACTTTGTGGCAATATAAACAAGTGAGAAATTACTGATACATAACAAAATTCATGCACTTTTAATTAAAGTGACTCATCTCATGCAACTTAAGTTACAGTATCATTCCTTCTTTAATTTTAATGCTACAGAAACATCCCATGTTATAATATGGGTGTGAAAATGAACTTTATAAAAATGCAAGTACATTTTTCTGAGATGGGAATTCTATATGCAGATAAAAAACTCACCCCTGAAAATATTTTTGAGTTGTAGCCTCTCTCATATATTTTATATCCTTCGTTCCTGGCCACCAGTTCCCTCAGTAGATTAATAGAAGAACACACTAGGAGGTAGGATAATGTACCGTGTAACAGGACAACCTATAGGGAAAGAGACCAAACCTCAGTCACCACACTCTTGACTCTAGTTACCTTTACAAACTACAGAAGAAGGCATTTAATGTGGGCTATTTGTGGTTTATGGAATCACTTTTTGCTGGTCAAAGAGCTCACATTACATACCTGAGGAAGGTCATTTTTACAACATACTGGTTCTTAATTGTATCCAACAGAGAATGATTCAATGTGCCCCTGAAATTAAATCACTGCTCAAGTGATCAAGACAAAAAAAAAAAAAAAAAAAAAAAAAAAAACACTTATTGGGAAGAACCAGGATGTTATATATATGCAGCAATCACAAAAAAATGCTTTCCATCTATAAAAATTTCAAGTACTAATAAATCAAGTACTAATACATCATAACAAAATTTCCATAACAATACACCATTACAATACACTTATAGGAAAGCCTTTCTGCGTTCTCTGCTGACATTAACATCAATAACTCTCATCTTGTACTTACACTCGCAGCCGTCTTGGCTACGTGATCCGCAACATAGTTCTTTTTTTCGGTAAGGTAAATGAGGAGATAAAGGGCAGATGCGAAGTATAGTAATGAAGACACAATATGATACATGGTCTCCTGCAGGACATAAAAATTATACTCAGCATGGGATGTGTAGAAACTTAATGACAAATAAAAAAACACATTATTGCATTGCTACAATAATTGATTATACTTTGGAAAAAATCCCATAAAAATGTACAAAGATAGAACTGCAATGAAAAAGGAAATTAATAATAATACATATATGTGTGGTGTTATATTATGTGTATAAACTATGTATACTTAGATATGCTATATAAAATCACACGTGCACTCTTTAATATATTTATATAAATATTAGTACGAACTATACATTATTACTTATAGTATCATAACAATACAAATACACAACCACAAGCAGTATAAATAATACACGTAACACACATAATCACATAATAAACTATATATATATTATTATAGTATATATATATATATAATATATTATACATTAAATTATATATAATACACAAACAGGATTAGAGTATTACACAATTCAATCATACGCACAATTCACAGACCGAGATATAGAATAAAAATACAAGAAAACCAGAGCGGACTATATGAAGAGAAAATTCATCACAACTAAGAAATAAAATATTCTACCGAGCTTGTGAGCAAAGAGTATAAATCAAATCATCAATAAGCTTTAATATATTGTCAAAACTTCTATTTATTTAATATTTATCATAAGCCCGTAGATTATACCGATTATATGCTGAATTAATTATTTTGCTTATATTTATATATTTCATCTTTTCAGTACTGGTTTTATATATATACAAACATATAAGTACCAAGATACTAATATTAAATAGAATATAGAATATACTTAGATTATCATAGACAAATTATTATTTAAGTTAAATGATGGATAAATATAATATAATAAAATATTATTTCTCACTCAAACGTCAATATCAGCAAAGAAAAGATAAAATTACAATACCACTACACATATATATACATTAGAGGAACACAATATTGGAATATATGTGATGCTATATTTTGCCGTTGCCCTTACACCGATTCACACAGATACAAGTTCATCACCTTCAGCGACAAACAAAACACTATATACGACTCATATAATAAACTACAATATATATATATATATATATAAGTATTACAAGCGCTAGTAATTGATTAATACTTGTATCTATATATATATAATATACTATATATATATTACAGTAATCATATATATATAATATATATATAACTATATATATAATATAAATATATATAAATATATACAATATAATATATAATATAAAAACATTATATATATATATATATAAATATTATATTAATATATAATATATATAATACATATAATAATATATATACTATAAATGATTATGATATATTATATATATATTATGTTATTTATATATTATTAAATTAATAATAAGATTAATATATATGATCTATGATTAGTAGGTATTAGTGTGTATATTGTATATATAATTATATTAAATATAATATAGATTAATACTATAATATATTTCATATATTAATATATTATATATATTTTTTTATATATACATATATATATTAGTAAAATATTATAATATTAATAATAATAATATATTTATTAAACTATACATTATATAAGATAAATAATTATTAATACTAATATAAATTAGTATTGTATTATATGTATAATATTATTATAATAATAATATAATATATATAATAATATAATATATTATATATATATATATATATAAATATATATAGTATATATATATAATTAGTATTTTGTTGCTAGTTGTAAATGCATGTCACACACTACTCACTATAACACACTCACACTGTCAAGTATAATCGTAGATACTCACACACAACTACACAACATACACACACAAACAACATCCATACAT
>NW_020870770.1:52800-55300 GCF_003789085.1 Penaeus vannamei | reverse complement strand
TCATGCGTCTCGACCTCCCTCTCGCAGCTCCTTGGCTTGTCTCAGCTTAGCACCATGACAATTGTGTCTTCATACAACCCGGTAAGTTTCGGAACCAAATACAAGCTTGGATTCCTTTGCCTTCCTCTTTTCACCTAAAAAGTATGATGGGTTGTGTTGACGCGAACTCCGTAGAAAAGGCCTGGCTGTGATCGAGGGCGTCCTTCAGTGCATACTAAGATCCTCAATGGTATCTCCAGCTGCTTGATACCTCCTTGATGAACTGCCTCACCTACTTGCATTCCTTATAACAAGTATTATCCAAAGGCTTGAGAATGTGCATTATATATAGAAACACTAGCCAGATACATGTGATGTGTAGTTCTAGAACTTATTCACGTGATTAAATGTTTGCAAATTATTGTGCACTTTTTTGTGTAAGATAATTATTGCATAGAAACCCCAATGTGAAGAATGAGCTTATCACGAAATAACTGCATAAAAGAGGCCTTTTTATCTACATAGTAATAAATAGATTTTTGCCGTCATAGAATTCTTGATATTGAACAAAGAATTGGTACCTTATCTCTTTTCCGAGTCTTTTTAGTGATAACGGTGATTGACACAAAGACGCACAATTGAGGCCGTTCTGGGAACATTGCGGTTCAGGATGTCATGCCGCCTTGTGTGTCCATGTGTTTTTCAGGTAGCACGGCGAACTGAAAGGCCAACTCGAGGAACATGTGGCGCCTGCCAGGACTGGTATATAGACGACAAATAAGATATATGATGTTCAGTGATGGGATCTGGGGAGGAAATTTGTTGCTTATTACATTGATAATGAAATGGGAAGAGATAACTGACATGGAATCTGTTTAGATCTAAATGACGACACAGGTCATGGAGGCGGTATGAGAAATACGTGTAGTGCGGTGATGTTTATGTGACATCTAGTCACGGTAGTTTGCTGGAGTCGGAGGAAGGGGAGGGAGTGTACTCTGGATCTCGGAACTTTGTCGCTTCGCCAGTATGCCCGTCAGCGTTATCCCGGATCTTCGTTCTCATGCCGCCACACTGTCCCTGAGACACCTGCGGGTTAGTGGCTGATTAGTCTCTGAGGGTTTTATTTCTCACAGAGAAATATTTACAATAGAAAATGAAGAAGAAAATACGGCAGTAAGGTCGGTAGCTTATGATGTAATATGATGTGATGAATAGCAATACCTTAATTTGATGCAAAGATTCTGAGTGGACATCATTTACTTGTGGGATGGTATTCATTCCGTTGCGTCGTTACTCGAGTGACAGCTGCTAAGAAATGCCAAGTACGGGGGAAGGCTGGGTCGCTTCATCCAGGGTTTAGAAAGCCCTGCCCTTCAGGAGGCACAGCATAAGGACTTGCCTCGGTGGCACCGGAACCGCTCAGAGGAACGTGGCCACCACTATATCCTTGTTATTTGCAAGGTCCTTTTAAATTGCCCGCGCCGCTGGCTGCTATCGAGCACTTTTGAGTAAGGATCCACATGATAATATTTGTGGTGACGACTATAACTTGGTAAAGTAAATAGCTGTTACAAATATATGTTCTTAATATTATTAGATTTGACTCTTTCTCGCTAAACAGTTGTACTGACAGCATCCTTATGTTAGTATTCATACTGTAGGAAAATGAGCCCAGGAGTGTGTGGCATCAGTTTCACAGAATAAGATTGACTCTCGGCATTTCCTGTACCAAAGCTTTTCAAGAAAGTACATAGAGGACTAATTCGTGGCTGAATAAGAGAACATAGACTGGCGAGCTAAGCGTTTTGTTTTTATGTCTGTGACGTCACTATGACGTCGCGCGGGGGGTTCCCTCGGACTAAAAAGCTGAGTGGAGCCGGGTACAATACTAGTCCCGAAGTAACTTTGGAGCTGAACATGGCCCAGCCAAGATAAAAAATTAAAACGCAATCCTGTTATCTTTACTTAAAATGTTAGCATAATTGCACATCTTTGGCTTTTGGGAACAGCATCTTTCTGAAATCAAGAATTTTAAAACTTCTGTTTTATGTTTCAGTGAACCTGTTTTGTGTTTGGTATTTGAACAAAGACATGGAAAATGCTTAACCAGTAGGGCATTGGATATTTTAGTGAGGACGTCCGGTCAGGGAGTTGAATGACGTCACCATTTCTCTCTTCGTCAGTATGCTTTACATTTGGTTCTTGTTTTCCTTTTCTTCCCCTTATCATTTTCTTTCTTTCTCCTACATTTCGCATTCCCCTAATTGTATTTATTTCTCACTCCACTTTCTTTCATCCTCACATTTCCTCCCCTTTCTTGTTTCCTTTCTCTGTCATAATCTTTACCCCACTCCTCCCCGTCTCGCATCCACCTCTTGTTCTCCCGCCCTCCCTTCGTCCCTCTCTCCTCTCCTGCTCTCCTTCTCTCTCTTCCCTTCTCTTCTTCTTTCTCTCTCTCTCTCTCTCCTCTCTCTCTCTCTCTCTCTCTCTCTCTCTCTCTCTCCTCTCTCTCTCCTCT
>NW_020870770.1:45000-47500 GCF_003789085.1 Penaeus vannamei | reverse complement strand
TTGTGCCGCCTGATGATCCTCTAGGACGCAATGGCCCCACTCTTGATGCCTTCCTACGGAGGGGACCTGGTGGGGTAGGTTCAACCAGGGACCCACGACAAGCACCATGCCCTTACGGCAGGAAGTGTACCTATGGCAACAAATGCAAATACATGCATCCAGAACGGGGTCCTGCACCTCTGAAGTCAGTGACAGAGAGATTACAAGAACAGGCGCAGCGACACTACCAGAACAAGGCCAAGACTAGAGATTCCTCTCCAGGTAATGACTTGCTTTTAAAGGATTTTTTTTTTTTTGTGTGTGTGTATTTGCAGACTGCCTTCTTTTCAACAAAATGATATATTTTCATATATAATAAATGTAAATTTTCAAAGTGATTTTCAGACACTATTTTTATAGGTTACATCAAATTTAAAGGATGTAAACTTTATTTCCAAAATACTTTTCTGTTGTCAGACATTCCTAATACTAAGCATAATTTCCAGGTGTAGATATCCGTGGCAAAAGTTTATCGTTACCAGTGGGAGTCACAGATGCTGAAGTGCCAAAGAAACCACTGACACGAACCCAGAGTACAGTACCCCCTATGTCTCTCACCCTGCCATCTACCCTTACCCAGGAAACCCCAACTCATGATCTGGGACCTGCCGGTTCAACGTCTGTCGCCTCTCCACACACTCACCATCACCTCATACCACCACAGCATTTGGAGTCTCGTCCTCTAGACCCATTACGATCTTCATTATATAAAAGTGAGACTTCTCTATACCACATGTATCCTTCACAAACTCCTCAAGGCAGTTTTGGGTCCTCTCCTTGGCCATGGAAAGGTCAAGGAGCACCATCTCAAAGCCAGTCTCCTAGCTATGGATCACATATACCTGTAAGCAAACAACTGTCAGACCCCGATCCTGCTGCTTCTGGGAATCCACATAAGAAGTTACAGCGGCAGCTTACTCTAAATCCTACATTTGATTCTCGTCTGTACAAGATGGCTGGTTATAAGGAACCTGCCCCAGAACATTTCCCTATTGTTAGTCCTGTTCAGCAGCAGCAACAGCAGCAGCAACAACAGCAGCAGCAGCAACAAGAACAACAGCAACAGCAGCAACAGCAGTCTGGGAGTCAAGGGTCTCCTAGTAGGTCTGCAGGTCGAGATGAAGCTATTGTATATTCCCAAGCAGGAGCTGGGATGACTGGGCGCATTTCACCAGGATATTCTTCCCCGTATGGTAGTCGAGAACAACTGCAAGCTGTCCACCCTCCTCTTGCTCGTCATTCCTCATCACAGGAAGGTGCGAAACACATGCCAACATTACCACCCCATCTCTATCCTTCATATACTCATCCCCATGTCACACGCTTTGCCTCTGCACCAGATCCTATATGGGGAGGTCAGCAGCAGCAAACCACGCCCGGTCCACCACACATCACACGCCTGAACTCCACATCTGATACAAGGCTGAACGTATATGGCTGCAGTAGTGAATCGCAGCTCTTTTCTGAAGTTCCAGTATTTGATGATCCAATGAACCGCCTAACACAGTTCCACCCAGGCGGGCACCACAGTACTAGTCCTGGACCAGGAGCTGCATCACCAGGGCCAATTGGCTCAAGGCCCATGTCTCCTCAGCATGGCAGTGTTATGCACCATTCTCCAGGTGTATCTCCAAGACAGCACATACCATCACAACAGGCATCCTTAGGTTTATCCTCCAGTTTTCCAAGCCCTATGAGTGGAGCTGCAAGTCATGAAGATGTCCGGCTGCGCATTTTCTATCATCTCTCCAACCTATTCCCTGAAGCTCAGGTGCGAGCAGTACTAGCTATGTATCCAGAAGAGACAGACCCTCAGAAAATATGTAGCTACATCTTAAGTCCTAATCATGGACCCGTGGGGTCGCGGCCAATGTCTCCACAGCAGCCATCACAACCTGGTGTGGGACGGCAGTCGCAAGGTGTTCAGGGTTCATCTTCTCCTACAGCTGCTTTTCCGAGCTCTCTTCCTACTACAGCATCCAGCCATGAGGATGCACGCTTTCGTACGTTCTACCATTAGTTTTTTAAATTTCCAAAAGCTCAAGTGCATACTGACCTGGCTATGTGTCCTAGTGAAACTAAGGACTAGATGTATGCCACCTTAATAAGGCCTGATAAATGTCAGTCCCCAGACTTTGCACAAAGTACCTAAAATAAACTATTGATGTATTGCATCAGGCACATAATTATAGCATATCATTATATGTAATTTTGAAACTGAAATGTATGGTTCAGTTTGCTTTATACAAATTGGCAAGGAAAAGGGAAAAATCTAAGACTGATGTAATGTTTATTAAACAAGTGTGATGTTTAGTGAAATATGAAAGTAAGCGTTAGTGAGGCTGATAGTATTACTGCACATATTGGGATATATACGAATGTACTGTGAATTAGTTCCATTGGAATCCTATCTAAGGCAAGAAGTGTGTCCTGAGGGAAGCTAAACATTCTAAAAGGACAG
>NW_020870770.1:22500-30000 GCF_003789085.1 Penaeus vannamei | reverse complement strand
ATAAGAAGGAGAAGGAGAATGAAAAAAAAAGAGGAGAAAGAGCAAAGGGGAATAAGATAAAAATGAAAGTGGGAAAAAAGAAAGAGAGAAAATTTAGTCAGCAAAAGAGGAAATTGAGAGTTTGCAAGAGAAAAATAACGGTGGAGAAAGGGAAAATAGAAAAAGAGAAAGACGGAAAAACGCAGAAAAAAATAGCAACGAAAAGGGAGAAGGATAAAAATCACAGGAATGGTTGAAAGAAAAAAGAGAAAAATATATAAGTGAGAGAGAAAGATAAAAACGGAGAAGACGGAGAAAATAAGAGAAATAAATAAATAAACAAAAACCAGAAAGAGAGATGGAACTAAAAACAAACAGATTCAGGGGAAAAAGAAGGAAAAATAAAATAAAATAAACGAGGTGAAGAAGTCAAGGGAAACGAATAGAACAGAAAGGATAGGCAGAGAAAGAGCGAGGCAAATGGATAGACAGACAGATAGATAGTGCAGATATAGAGAATGACTGACAGATGGATAGCCAAAAAGATAGAGCGAGGGATATGCTGTTAGATATAGAAAGGAGAGAGAGAGAGAGAGAGGAGAGAAAGAGAGCGAGAGAAAGAGAGAGAGAGACGGAAGGAGTGGGAGGGAGGGAGAGAGAACACACACAGAGAGAAAGAGAGAGTCAGACAAACAGAGAGAGATAGAGAGAGAAACAGAAAGCGAGATCTGGTTTCTTAGAGAAAGGGGTGTTGGATGGCTGGAGGCTAAGTGGGGCGGGCGGAGGGAGGGAGGGGGTGACGGATAGGCATCCAGGGGCGTATCGGCATGGGTGGTGGGCGTGGCTGACTCCTTATCAGGCAATAATGGGTTACCACGATTGGAGTTCATCGCTCTTGATGAATCGACGACTCAAGGTGATGACTGAGGAGCCACGATTGGGGATCTGATTAGGAACTGTCGGTTTATTTATGTACGGATTGGATGGGCCGTTTTCGTTTTTTTTTTTGTTTTTTGGTTCGGTTTGGCAAGAGGTTTGAAGGATTGGAGAAGTAATGAGGTAAAAATGGAATAAAGGAAGTGAGCGGCTGCGTGTTGGCGTGCGTGCGTTCTGTGTGTGTGTGTGTGTTGTGTGTGTGTGTGTGTGTGTGTGTGTGTGTGTTGTGTGTGTGTGTGTGTGAGAGGAGAGAGAGAGAGAGAGAGAGAGAGAGAGGAGAGAGAAGAGAGAGAGAGAGAGAGAGAGAGAGAACAGACAGAGAGGAGAGACAGACAGACAGACAGACAGACAGACAGTGAGACAAACAGAGAGACAGAGATAGAGAGAGACAGAGAGATAGAGAGAGACAGACAGACAGACAGAGATAGACAGACAACAGAGAGAGAGGAGGAGACAGAGAGAGAGAGAGAGAGAGAGAGAGAGAGAGAGAAGAGAGACAGAGACAGAGAGAGAGAGAGAGAGAGAGACGAGAGAGAGAGAGAGAGAGAGAGAGAGAGAGAGAAGAGAGAGAGAGAGAGAGAGGAGAAGAGAGAGAGAAGAGAGAGAGAAGAGAGAGAGAGAGAGAGAGAGAGAGAGAGAGAGAGAGAGAGAGAGAGAGAGAGAGAGAGAGAGAGAGAGAAGAGAGAGAGAGAAGAGAGAGAGAAAGAGAGAGAGAGAACGAAAGAGACGAGATTACAAACGAAAACCAAATAAAACAAAGACATACGAAAGACGGCTACAAAAAAAAAGCAAAACGGAGATACAGAAACCAAAAGAAAACAAATAAATAAAACAAAGATCACTCTACTCCTCAGCAGAGACACTCCCTCGCCCCTGCACGTGATACACTTCAGGCGCACGCTGGACAAACAGCGCGTAGATAAATATGCAGATGATGTTGCCATTGCCCCCTGATATCAGATTGCGCCGTCCATTCATCTCCATAGAAATATAAAAAAGAAACCCTTGTGTCTTAGAGAAAAAGAAATACATTGCCACATGCGCTAATAAATCGGTAAGGATAAAAAAAGATAGATTATAATATTATATCAGCTTTGACGTGTAATATGACAAAATATGTACTGTGAAGATGTATATAAACATGACCTAAGATTCTCCGATCAATATACAAAACAAAATTCAACCATCACTGCAACATGACATCCTCAAATCAAAATACAATGCACTGTATAACCCTGCCACAACGCAGCACAAAAATAAACACAAGTCAGCTGATAAACCGACGATAGGAAGGACCAAAAACAAAAGAAATAAACAAAATTTGTGTCTCTGACTCCGTATCCTCCAAGATAAGAGACCGAGAGACATCCTGTGTGGACAGTGAGGTGCAAGAGATAAGATCGTGGTAAGTTCTTATCTCGATAGAGTGAGAACCTTCGTCAAAGACCAGGTCAAGATATATTAATTACCTCGGTGAGATGTCTCCAGGTGAGGCGCTGTTCACCTGTTTGGTGGATAAATTTAGGATTTTGGTGAAGGGTTCCAAGAATTTGCAGTTACCGAGAATAATGATAATACTGTTATTATCTACTATGAGGCTATGATGATAGTTATTGGTAATAGTGAAATGACAAAAATAACAATGATTCATTATAAATAACAGCAATAATCAGAGTAAAGATAATGATGATAGCAGTAATAATGATAACAATAATAAGAAGAACAAAAGTAATAGTAATGATAATAAATATTAATGATAATATAATAATAATGAAGAAGAATGATAATGATAATAATAATAGTAATAATAATATGATAATAATGAATATAATAATAATAAAATAAGGATAATAATAAAATAATATCAAAATATAATAAGATGATAACAATAATAGTGATGATGATAATGATAACAATAATGATAATACTAATAATAGTAATAATGATAATAATAATAATAATGATAATAACAATAATGATAATAATAATGATAATAATAATAAGAATGCTAACAATAATAATGCTGATAGTAATAATAATAATAATAATGATAACAATAATGATAATAATAAGATAGTAATAATATAATAATAATAATAATAATAATAATGCTGATAGTATAATAATAATAATAATATGATAATGACAAAAATGATAATAACAATAAACAATAATAACAATAATAGCAATGACGAACAATAACAACAGCGCCGAGCCAGAAGGGCAAGTCACACCCGACTCGGCGCCTCCTTCCCTCCGTGCCCAGATAGCCCCACCGATAAGGACTTAATCCGGCCATGAATGCGTTTAAATGCCACTAAGGTCCTACGGGTTTTAAAAAGTTAATTAGGGGTTCATTTTCAAAATTATTTCTCCATCTCTTTCGCCTCTTTATCTCTTTATCTTTTTTTTTTCCTTCTCCTCCTCTCTTTCTCTTTCTCTCGAGATTCTGTCAAGATAAGAGGGAGGGAGAGTGGGTTCTGATGGGTGTTTTCGCGACCCGAGAGTTGAAGGCGTGACTTGCTTAGCTTGGGTGGGTTGGGGGCTGGGTTGGGGATGGTGGGGGCGGTTGGCATGGCCAGGGGGTGGGTGGGCGGGTAGAAATGGGTTGGGGTGGTGGGGGGAGAATGGGTTGTGGGTGGGTAAAGGCTGGGGGGGTGAGAAATGGGTGGGGGTTTGGGGTGGGTGGGTAGGGTTGGGTGGGTGGGGGTAGAAATGGGTAGATGGGTGTGTAGAAATGGGTTGGGGTGGGTGGGTGTAGAACAGGGTTGGGTAGAATGGGTTATGGGTTGTGGTAAATGGGTTAGGGTAGAAATTGGGTTGGGGTGGGTGGGGGTGGAATGGGATGGGTGGTGGGGGTGGGTGGGTGGGTGGGTTGGGTGGGCGTAAATGGGTGGGGGTGGGGGTAGAAAAATGGGTGGTAGGTGGGTGGCGTTGGGGGGTGGGTGGTGGGGTAGGAAAAAATGGGTTGGGGTGGATGGGTGGGTTGGGGGAAGAAAATGGGTTGTGGTAGTGGTGGGTGGGGATGGGTGGTGGGGGATGAAATGGTTGGGGTGGGTGGGTAGAAATGGGTTTGGGTGGTGGGTGGGTTGGGGAGGGCCAGTGGGTGGGTGGTAGAAATGGGTTGTTGGGGAGGGTGGGTGGTGGTTGGGGGGTAGAATGGGTTGGGTGGGTGGGGGGTTAGAAATGGGTTGGGGTTTGGTGGATGGGTTGATGGGTGGGTGGTGGGTAAAAATGGCGTTGGGGGGTGGTGGGGTAGAAATGGTTGGGGAATGGTGGGGGTGATGGTAGGGGGGTTAGAAATGGCTGGGGATGGGTGGGGGTGATAGAAATGTTGGATGGCGGGGATGGGTGGGTTGTAGGGTGATAAGGGGTGGGTGGGAGAAAAAGGGGAAGGGTAGGAGAGGGGGAAAGGAAAAGGGGAGGAGAGGAGAAAGGAGAGAGAGGGAGAGAGGGGAAAGGGAAGAGAGGAGAAATGGGAGAAAGGAAGAGAGGAGGAAGAAGAAAGGAAGAGGGAGGATGAAGAAAAGGGAAGAGGGGATTAAGTTGAGAGGGAGAAGGAGGTGGGAGTGGGAGAGGAACGGAAGAGAGGGGGGGAGGGGCAGAAGGAGGAGGATCTGGGAGGTAGTAAAGGTAAAGAAGGTGAGAAAGAGAGAAGGAGGAAAGGGAGCCGGGGGAGGTGGGGGGGAGGGGGGAGGCGAACGAAGCCTCGCATAACAAGGAAATACTTATCGTAATATGAACAATGGATATCCCGTTAGTGCTTCTTTTTTTTTTTTTTTTTTTTTTTTTTTTTTTTTTTTTTTGCTTGGGAGAGGATTATCCTAACATAATGTAGGAACGTAATATATATATATATATATATATATATATATATATATATATATATATATATATATATATATATATATATATATAATATAATATATATGTTTTTTAATTATATATTATATCCACGCTTCACCAGGTTTAAAAACATCAATAAAGGAAAAAAAAAAAAACGAAAATGTGTTCCTCCATTATGAAAGTTCCAATCAAGGTAAAAACCGTCACCTGCACACACCTAATCCTTCGAATCAGGACTCCCCACTCGTAAGGAAGCGAGAAAGTCGATAATTAGCCTCAAATCCTCTAATTACAATCACTCAGACAATGCCGCCCACGGTTCCGAACACAGTCGAGCGTTCGGACTGGACTTGCCTCGAGTCGCAAAGCAGGAAACATTTTTCACTCTTCATTATTTTCGTTGGTAGATGAAGCAGAGGGCGTGAGGGCGTGAGGGCGTGAGGGCGTGAGGGCGGTGTCGAATGGGCGGCGAGGGGTAGACGGGTAGATGAGAGTGCAGATCTGTTGCAAGGAAGAGTTGCTTGAGAAGGTTATCTACTTGGTTTCTGAGCTGCTCGTCTGGTTAGCCATTGGGTTATTATTTCTACGATTATTTTTCGTTCGTGATTTTTGTGGATGTTTTTGATTATTGTTAGGGTTGTTGAATTGATTTTTATTTATCATTTTTTAAAATTATGGTTAGGATTATCATTACCATTCTCATTCTCATCATCATTGTTATTATTGTTATTGTTATTACTATCATTATCATTATTGTTGTTGTTGTTATTATTATTATTATCATTATTGTTGTTGTTTTGTTATTGTTGTTATTGATGTTGTTATCATTATCATTATCATTATTGTTATTATTATTATTATTATTATTATTATTATTATTATTATTGTTATTATTATTATTATTATTATTATTATTATTATTATTATTTATTATCATTATTACTATTATTATTATTATTATCATCATCATTGTCTTTACCATTATTTTCATTAACATTGTTATTATTATTATTATTACTATTATTATTATTATTATTATTATTATTATTATTATTATTATTATTATTGTTATTATTATTATTATTATTATTATTATTAGATGTAGTAGTAGTAGTGTTATCAGTAGTTGTAATAATAATAATGTTATCAATATTATCACTATTACTATTATCATTATCACTACTATTAGTATCATCATTGTTATCATCATCATCATCATCATTATTATCAATAATACTTAACTATAGATAATGGTAATATCATCAAATTCTTTATCTGCCAAAGCCATGAACTTCTAAATCAAATTCTAATTATGCAATAAGAATATACACAGGCGTTAATGGCAGGAAATCATAAGGGTTATTTTTGCATGACTAAGAGCTGGAGAGCCAAAGCGAACAATGGCTTCTTTTTCTCCTTTGGTGCGCCTGTTTATTCGTCTATGCTTTGTTTATTTTGTATCTCCTATCCTTCTCTGCACCTTTGCTCTCTCTCCTTTTCTCTCTCTATATCACTGTCTATCTCTCTGTCTGTCTGTCTGTCTCTGTCTGTCTGTCTGTCTGTCTCTCTTTCTCTCTATCTATTTCTCTCTCTCTCTCTCTCTCTCTCTCTCTCTCTCTCTCTCTCTCTCCTCTCTCTCTCTCTCTCTCTCTCTCTCTCTCTCTCTCTCTCTTCTCTCTCTCTCTCTTTCTCTCTCTCTCTCTCTCTCTCTCTCTCTCTCTCTCTCTCTCTCTCTCTCTCTCTCTCTCTCTCTCTCTCTCTCTCTCTCTCTCTCTTCTCTCTCTTCTCTCTCTTCTCTCTTCTCTCTCTTCTCTCTCTCTCTCTCTCTCTCTCTCTCTCTCTCTCTCTCTCTCTCTCTCTCTCTCTCCTCTCTCTCTCTCTCTCTCTCTCTCTCTCTCTCTCTCTCTCTCTCTCTCTCTCTGCCTCTCTTTCATTTTCTCTCCTTTAATCTGCATCTTTATCGGTTCATATATATGTTTATATGATTTATCTATCGTTGTTTATTTTTTTACAATATACTTATGCTAATATTGGTCGTTTATTTAAAAATCATCAGCAATCATCTTGATGATGAACAAGAATGATGCAGAGTATTTTGATAAAATTACACTGATGATGAAATAGAGTGAATATTATCCAAACAAGAAAACACAAACAGAGAAACAAGCTAACAAAAAAAAACATATACACTAAATTCAGAAAACAAAATGAATGAATTTGTCAGCCGCTTTTGATCTGGTGTTTATGAATGAGCGTTTACCTGCCTGGGAGACCGACGTTCAAATCTCATCTGTCAGTTTCCGCGTCTTCTGTCGGTCATATTGTGTCGGGTGTCCGGTGTAGAGGTCACAATGGAACGGATTGAGACGTGCACATTTGGGCCAAATCGGCGAGAAATTGGGCAGCGGTACTGACCATTTTCTCTGTGTCATGGTTTGGAGGTGGGGGGGGGGGAGGTTGGGGGTAGGGTGGGGTTGGTGGTGGGGGGGTTGGACGCAGCTGGTGGTGGGTCTTTATTCATCGTTATTCGCTTGTTTGTTTATTTAGTTTGTGGAATATTTTGTTTGTTTGGCTGAGGATCTCGATTCGGCGGAAATTGTTGGGGGGGGGGGATTTCAAGATTTTTTTGGTTCTTTTTCTTTGAGACGCCGATTCTTGCTTTCTCTGATTTTCCGCCGTGTTTAAGCGTCACCTCCTGCCATGCTGTCAGGCGAAAAGCATAATAATGCCACTATCAAA
>NW_020870769.1:222068-225503 GCF_003789085.1 Penaeus vannamei | reverse complement strand
GAGCACGATGATTGAGATGGAGAGTTGGAGAGAGAGATTGAGAGAGAGAGAGAGAGAGAGAGAGAGAGAGAGATGAGGAAGAGACAGGAGAGGACAGAAGAGACAGAGAGAAAGAGAGAAGAGAGAGACAGGAGAACGAGACGAGGAGAAAGAGACGAGAGAGAGGAAGAAAGACGAGAGAGAGAAGATGAGAGAGAGAGAGAGAGGAGAGAGAGAGAAGAAGGAGAGAGAGAGAGAGAGAGAGAGAGAGAGAGAGAGAGAGAGAGAGAGAGAGAGAGAGAGAGAGAGAGAGAAGAGAGAAGAGAGAGAGAGAGAAGAGAGAGAGAGAGAGATGAGAAAGAGAAAGAGAGAGAGAGAGAGAAAGAGAGACGAAAAGAAGCAGCAAAAGATAGAAAGAGGTAAGGGAATAAAGAGAAGACAAAAAAAAAAAAAAAAAAAAAGCAGAATGGCTAGAAAGGAAAGGCTTCGAATGCATCTCGAAACCATTTCACTTTTGCGGTCTTCAATAAGGTAATCCAATCGCCTCTTGGAGCCTTCTCTACTGCAGAATCAAGTCGTGTATCAAAGTTTAATGATCAACTGTTCGCCGACTCCCTCTGGGATACACGAACAAAATAAAGGTGACGCCAACACGAAACTTTTCTTTTATTCTTATAAATGATACTGTTTTTTTTTTTTTTTTGACACATTCAGGATTTTCTCCTTTTTTTAAATGAATATTATTGACTTCCCGCTTGGCGATGTTCATTTTATTTATTTATTTGTCATGTCCAGTGTCAGTTCTTTACACTGTGGCTGACAGTATCTGACACGAGTATCTCTTTGATGACGATGTTATTTATTTATTTATTTATTTATTTTTTTACCTATCATGTCCAAGGTGCATGATAACATATATTTGTGCGTGTGTGTATGTGTGTTTGAGTGTGTATGTGTTGTTTGTTGACAGCTAGACACGTGTCCCTCTCTGAATTTCTTTTGAACTTTAATGCTGTAGTGTTATGAAAGACTCGCACCAAGGTCGTAAGGTTGGTATCTGGCAGTGTCTTATTTGGTAACTATTAAGAAAGTGGAGAAGAGTGGATAGAGAGACAGACAGACAGACAGATAGACAGACAGACAGACAGACAGACACACACACACACACACACACACACACACACACACACACACACACAACATAGATTAGATAGATAGATAAGAGAAAGAAAGACAGAGAAACCGACAGAAAAAAATACGAGACAGACAGAGACAGACAGATTAACCGACAAAAAAACCTGAGACAGACAGACAGACAAACTAAAACACACATACAGACACAGAGAACAAGATCTTAGTGACGTATCGACGGACCAACACACCACACATCTTCTCATTAGTAACAACAACGCTTCTCCTAATTAATTCCCTTTAACGAAACACTACATTGGCGGATCTTATCGTAATAGAAAGTTACTGTAAGCGAGACCCTATTAGACCCCCCATCAAAGACGGACTTAAGAACAGTCGAAGTGGATATCTGTGAAATTCAGCTGGGAGGGGGGAGGGGGAAGGAGGAATGGGGGGGGGTGATGTATGCAAGGTAGGGGGGGGTAGGATAGGGGGAGGGAATGGAGAGGGGATGAGAGGGGGGTGAGGGCACGGGGGGATAGGGTGAGGGAGGGAGAGGGGATGAGAAGGGGTGAGGGCACGGGGGAGGGGGAAAGAACAGGTGAGGCAATGAAGTGTACCCATCATCTCTTTACTTTTATCTAACTTATTTTTCTTTTATGCTTCCGTTCAAATAAATATCGGCAGTGTGGCATTATCATGACTATAACTTGTATTAGTATTATCATTATCACAATATTTATCATTATTTATTATTCGTTATTGACATTATGATGATAATGATGATAATAAATTGCCATTTATCATCATCATCATGGCGGCACTATCATTAAGATTATCATTCTTATCATTATCATTATTATCATCATTGCCATTGTTATTATTATCATTATCACAATCCTCATCATTACTATTATCATTATCATTATTATTATTATCATGATTATGATTATCATCTTTATCATTAGCATTATTATTATTATTATCATTACTGTTACTATCAATACCCTTATCATTATAATTATTATTATCATTACTACTACTAGTAGTAGTAGTAGCATCATTATCAGTTATCATTATTATTGTTACTAGTTGCTATATCAGTACTATGTCATTTATTTATATGTTTTTATTGTCATTTTCATAATTATCATTATCCTTTATACCATTATCAATATCACTATTATCATCATCATTACCATCATTATTATCTTTTATATAATTTCCAATACTACTACTACTACTACTTTTATCATTCTTGTTATGATCATTTAATACTATTATTGTCATTATCATTATCATTATTATCATAAATCTTTATCTTCAATCATTATTATTGTTATTATAGTTATTATTATCAAAATTATCATTGCCATTTATATTTATTATCATTATTATCCTAATCATCATTATCCTTACTGTTGATGCCGTTACATTTGTCGTAATTGCAATTACTGTCGTTTTTATTATTATCCTTATTATTTTTATTTATTTATTATTACATATTTTCACATGATACCCATTAGCTGACCACTATTGTAAGTACCATTACCTTCATCAGAGTACTCAGCAATCAATGTAGCGTAAGTGATACTTCTCTCTGAATTAAAGTTCTTTCGTGATCATCAGTCATTGGCAAATACACGGAGGATAGTTACAAGCCACTGGAACTGCCGCAGCTACACGATAACGACCCTTACCACCACTTACCATCATGCAACAGTCGGGAACTCCACTTACTCCTTGTCGACATATGTAACTTGAGCTGAATTCTGGTGAGGGCTTCACATTCAGAGGACTTAATTGCAAACTCGGTTTTAGGTAACTTGATGCAACTGTTTGCTGTCAGTGTGGGTCTCTCTGTTGACCATAAAGTTATAAAGAAATATGTGGCCTGGCTGTGTTGGGAGTTGTAGGGTTCGTATACTTTTTTTGGTATCAACAATTCCAGGATTTTCCATGAGAGGTTTTGGTATTTTTTTTTCAGTGTCTCTTTTCACAGTTTTCCTTTGATATTTGATGGATATTCACGATGCATATATTTCATTGCAACATGGCTGTAATTCAAAAATTGGTGTTGTCAAATACAAAAGATATACACAATGACTTTTGAATGTGCTTTGTTGATATTTGTTGCTTGTATCAGCAGGTATCAACTTAAGCTGTGTAATTTTGCAACTTCTCATTCTGGTACCTTAATCTACCCGAAGTTTATTCTGATTCTTTCTGAAGACTTTCTCAGAATATAATTTGAAGATAAAGAATCACATCTAAGCCAGACTTTTAAATATCTGAAAGACATACACTATATTGCCATGATTTTCC
>NW_020870769.1:212068-217068 GCF_003789085.1 Penaeus vannamei | reverse complement strand
GAGTTCGTCGTCTTTTTTACATATCTCTTTATTTTTGTTCTACCTCCTTCATTCGCTTGTTATCTACTTATATATCATCTTCATCATATTATTCATTTTCTTATCATATACAACGTCAAACCAACATTATTTACGCATATCGGTACGCAAACTTGGCAAATATATTCGCATGCATACTTAGAGAACTTGGTCTCGACGAAAAGATTTGACGAACATATTGACACAGGAAAAGGTCCTTGTTAGAAGCGTGACGATGTGCAGGAAAAAGAGAGAGAGAGAGAGAGAGAGAGAGAGAGAGAGAGAGAGAGAAGAGGAGAGAAGAGAGAGAGAGAGAGAGAGAGAGAGAGAGAGAGAGGGAGGGAGAGAGAGAGAGAGAGAGAGAGAGAGAGAGAGAGAGAGAGAGAGAGAGAGAGAGAGAGAGAGAGAGAGAGAGAGAGAGAGAGAGAGAGAGAGAGAGAGAGAGAGAGAGAGAGAGAGAGAGAGGAGAGAGAGAGAGAGAGAGAGAGAGAGAGAGAGGAGAGAGAGAGAGAGAAGAGAGAGAGAGAGAGAGGAGAGAGAGAAGAGATGAGAGAGAAGAGAGAGAGAGAGAGAGAGAGAGAGAGAGAGAGAGAGAGAGAGTATCCAAAACTTTGGCCCTTCCCTGATATTTCTCGGACCACGATATCGTTTCTCCTCGAAGTCTCACAAGAAGTTAGCTTTCTTCACGGATTCGAGGCCAGGACAAGCAAGTCGCATTACACGCCGGCTGAACCCTGTGTTATTATTCATTTAACCGCAGGCTCTATGTGTAAAAAGAAAGAAGGAATGAAAGGAAAAAGAAAGAAGGAAAGGAAGGAAAAAGAAAGTAAGATAAAAAGGGTACCTGTTAGCTTTTTGCGTTAGTGTTATTTGGTGTGAGTGATTTTGTAATTATAATTATTAGCAGTGTCTATATCAGTCAGTGATCATCACTTTCCTTATCATTATTATGATTATGCTTGATATCATCATCGTTATTGTTGTCATTATTAACATCATTATTTCATTAGCATTAGCATTATTACCATTGTTATCATCACTACTACTAATTACTGTTACCATTATTATCATTCTTATTATGATTATTATGATAATTATTACCATTAAAATTATTACTGTTATCATTATCATAATTGTTGTAATTATTGCCATTACTATTATTATTGTAGTTATCATTATTTCTATTATCATCATCTTTTATATTATTATCATTCTTTCTCTTATTATCATCCATCATCATTATTGTTCATGTTATTACTATTATCATTATTGCTTTTATTATCAATATTATGATTATCATTATTTTTAGTAATCGCATTATTAGTATATCCATTATCATTATTGTCATTGCTATCGTTATTATAACTATCATCATCATTAATATTACTTACTGTTGCCGCTGTTGGCACGGTAATTATTACTAGCAGTAGTAATATTATATTTTTTAATATTTAGTAATAATCTCATTCTGTCTATCTGTTTTTTATCTCTGTTATTCTCTCTCTTCAACTTTTTTTCTCTCTCTTTATCTTCATTGCCTTTCTATCATTCAATCTCTCTGTTTCTGTCTCTGTTTTCCTTTCTCTTCATTTCTTTTTTATCTCTCCTTACCTGTATTGCTTCTCTATATTTCTTTCTGTCTGTGTTTTATTTTTTTAAGTATTTAGTGATTGGAACATTAAAATACAATATACAAATCATTGCCACATTCCGGGAGATTCAACAAATTTGAAAAAAATCGAAAAAAAACGATTAAGACACGTTATGTAATATATACACAGAATCTTTCTTGTGATATTAAAGAGCTGGGATATGAGGGGAAAGCGCTGTGTAAGAAAATAAAAAGAAAATGATATTGGAAAATCCGCTTCGAGTTCCTTGCATTTTTCAAAGCTTCCAGAATGCTTTGTGGAATAAGGGAACCTCGTTAAATGGGATACTCGAAAATTTTAGATATTTACGGGAAACTGTCATGCTGTTTTATCATGCGGATGTCTGGTCATGACGTCCATGCATGTCGTTGGCTTTTGCTCGGTCATGAAGTATCTGTATAAGATAATGTAATCAAGATATATGTTTGATTTAGAAGTATTTGACCTCCGCCAAGACAAAGGAGAGCAGGAAAACGTGAAAGTCAAAAAAGGTTCATCCTCTCTCTCTCTCTCTCTCTCTCTCTCTCTCTCTCTCTCTCTCTCTCTCTCTCTCTCTCTCTCTCTCTCTCTCTCTCTCTCTCTCTCTCTCTCTCTCTCTAAAAAAAAAAAAAAAAAAAAAAAAAAAAAAAAAAAAAAAAAACTGACACGTAATATTATGGTATATTATTATTTTCTCTTCGTTTTCCATAACATTTATGCATGGATAACAACTGAAGCTTAGCTAGAGCTGCAGCTTACTGACGGACGTGAAAGTAACGCGCTTACCAGGCGATGTTTTATAGGAATCAAAATAAAAATAACAATTTATAATTATCATACAACAGTTTCATGACTGTGCGAGGGAGAGCATTGAATAGAGAAGGAACTTATATTTTCTTTCAACGGACAAACAAACATTAAGGGTTACTGGCAATCAACTTCTAAATGTTGTGGAAAGGGGAAAGTGAATTATAAACTTGCTTTTATATTCATTTCCTTTATTAATCTTCCATTATTATTACATTAGAACATTCATCCTTTCGCGAGTGTAAGCTATAAAAAAGTATAGCATTCGGCCTGAACTATTTGTTATTTCATATTTGTTTCAGATATTAAAATGTTCATGACACAGTTCGTTTCGACTTTTTTTGACATTGTTTATTGAACAAGGTTTTTATTATTATAGTTAAGTCCGCTACAGTGTTACCTGATAAAATCCCAACTTGATACCATTGGATGGTCTCGAATATTCGGCCAATTGTACTAGTAATAATAGTAATACTATCATGAAGAGAGACAGAGACACAGAGAGATGAAGAGACAGAGAGAGAAAAAGAAAGAGAGAGAGAGAGAGAGAGAGAGAGAGAGAGAGAGAGAGAGAGAGAGAGAGAGAGAGAGAGAGAGAGAGAGAGAGAGAGAGAGAGAGAGAGACAGACAGACAGACAGACAGAGAGAGAGAGAGAATTACGCTGCTAATGGGTTAATAAGTAGTAGTAATATTATTAGCGGTATCATTATTATTAAAGCAAGCTTATTCCCTTATGGTAAGATTCCCATCGGTTTTCCTGACATAATTAGTAGACTTTTGAAAACCGTTTGAAAATGTCAACAAGCAAATCAATTTGCTAATTCAATTTCTATCTCTTTTCGAAAATTATCATTGCGTGGGAGGAATTGCAACAAGAATATCCGATAACTTTGCTAATTACTTCTAGTGAAACAGCGAAAGAATAGCTTTTTATGAACATATTTGCTAAAATGGAAAAAAATCAAATAAGATATCAGAATATGAAAAGGAATAAACGAAATAAAAATAACCGTGTGATTTGTTTCGATTTTATTAATTTGTTAAACGCACAAGAATATATTTTTTATTAACCGTCTCGATGTAAGAGTAATATCTATCTGTATATCCTTCCTACTACTACTAAAGCTACTACTTTTTCTTCTTCTTCTTTTCTACTATTACTAGTACCACTACTTTATCCTTTCTTCTCCCTCTTCTCCTTTCCCTTCTCCTAATCGTAATCCTCTTCCCTCTCCTTCACCTCCCCCTCCCTCTCCTCCTTCTCCTTCCCCTCTCTCCTCCTCCCTCCCCCTCCTCCTCCTTTCTCCTCTCCCCCTCTCCTCCTTCTCTTCAGCCCCCACCCCCTTTCTCCTTCCCCTCGTCCTCCTCCTCCTCCCCCTTTCTCTTCCCCCTCCCACACCCTTTCCTCCTATTCCTCTTCTTCCTTGCATCACATGGTACAAGCGCTTCAAACTTTTTGAAAGATGAATTGAGAAAGAAAGAAATGAATATAATATCGTCAATATAATCATGATTACTTTCTCTCTCTCTCTCACTCTCTTTCCTCTCTCTTCTTCTTTTCTTTCTCTCTCTCTCTCTCTCTCTCTCTCTCTCTCTCTCTCTCTCTTCTCTCTCCTCTCTCTCTCTCTCTCTCTCTCTCTCTCTCTCTCTCTCTCTCTCTCTCTCTCTCTCTCTCTCTCAAGACCCCAAACGGGTTGATCAAATAACATTAGCTTCATTAGCGTAATTATCTATAATGTGATAAGTGATAACGATAGCGAATAAATGTCTTGATAACGATCGAGTTATAGGTCATTGGGCAGTTACTTATCTCCAACCTCTTTTCTGTTTGTTTTTATTTATTCTGCTCATTCAGAAGATTTTGATATAGTGATTACTCCTTCGTTTCCTCTGTCTCTGTCCGTCTCTCTCTCTCTCTCTCTCTCTCTCTCTCTCTCTCTCTCTCTCTCTCTCTCTCTCTCTCTCTCTCTCTCTCTCTCTCTCTCTCTCTCTCTCTCTCTCTCTCTCTCTCTGTATCTATATATATATTATATATATATATATATATATATATATATATATATATATATATATATATATATATATATTCTCTTTCTTTCTCCCTCTCTCTCTCTTTCTCTCTCTCTCTCTCTCTTTCTTTCTCTTTCCTTCTGTCGTCCCACAATCTACTAATGGTGTTTTTATACACTATCTGCTGCCGGTTGTTTAAAATTATGCAAACTCAGCCAATGAACATTCCATTATACAGACGTGTATATGCACAAATAATGCATATATATATATTATATAATATATATATATATATATATATATATATATCAGTCTAGACATGTATATCTACCGTATAGACATATATGTATATGTGGGGGATAGACAGATATGCATTTATTTCTGTGTATATGCATGTTTGTATTTACGAATGTTCATTGTTTGGCCTTGAACAGTTTTAACAAACCGGCCGTATGTGTTCACTCTTGTTCCTTTTTCTTCACTTTTTCCCATTCCTTCTTTCTTCCCTTTCTCTCTTTCCCTTCATCTCTCTA
>NW_020870769.1:187068-189568 GCF_003789085.1 Penaeus vannamei | reverse complement strand
GTGACATTAATACAGGTCGTGATGTGTTAGTACCATATATATATATATATATATATATATATATATATATATATATATATATATATATATATATATATATATATACATATATTCTCTGTAGCAAACGTGTCATTATCAACATTGTGATGTATAACACAGTGTGGCTGCTAACTGCTACTACAGAGATACCCGCTCTGCAATGTAAAAGATCTACTGATGATCGCATTTACTCGTGCGTCTGGCAGTGTGCCTTACCTCTGCGCAAGTATCGTGGATTTGGATTAAACTTTACTCCGGATTTAACATTACTGACGCGTACAGAAGACGCCCACGTTTTAATTTGTAAAGTTGTATAGTTTGTGACGTATTTATGACGTCACGGAGTCCTGTGTCCTGGCGTAGTTTTTTTTTTTATCGTGAAGAGCTGGACGTGATCTCTTTTGTGCGTCTGTGTTTAATATAATCAAGATTGACATCACAAAAATAATTGATATAGCTCAGTTCTATACTGAGATTCATAAGGAATGTGATCCTAACTAATGTTTTACGAATTTTATTTAATCCAAGTAAACATTACTTTTAAAGATGCCTTTACGCATTTGATTGTCCTCTGTGATCAGGGCATAAGAAATTTAAAGGAGTTTGTTTTAAAAAGAAACCATTGGATGAACGTCAAGATGGGGATTATGCTCGCTCTTTGTTGCATAGAAATACCTCCAGGGTTATCGCAGATTGCTTGATTGCGACGCTGGATCTAGGATTTCGGAGTTGATTAGCGTTTGTAAACAATGATTGCCTGTATGACATGATATGAGACATTATGAAAAGAAATTGTAATTAAAAGTAATTGTTTTGCAAATCTTTTACAGAAAGACGTTGTTGTGGTTAATGCATATGTTCCAGACATTTTAATCCAAAGTCTAACCTGGTTCAAAGTATATGTAAGTATATATATATATATATATATATATATTATATATATATATATATATAAATACTTATAAGTATATATATATATATGTGTGTATATGTATATATATATATAATATATATATATATATATATATATATATATTATATATGTGTGTGTGTGTGTGTGTGTGTGTGTGTGTGTGTGTGTGTGTGTGTGTGTGTGTGTGTGTATGTGTATGCGTGTGTATGCGTGTGCGTGCGTGCGTGTGCGTGCGTGTGTGTGTGTGTGTGTGTGTGTGTGTGTGTGTGTGTGTGTGTGTGTGTGTGTGTGTGTGTGTGTGTGTGTGTGGTGTACTTGTAAATACTTTGGGCCAGTTTGCGGTAGTTGAGGTAACTATGGCTGCTGCTACAAGACATCTAGACGTTGTAAATCCATTCCAGGATAAATCTGATATACACAGAACAAGTCTGACCTTAGAATAGTGTTTGCTGATGACCTCCTAAAGCATTAAATTAAGATATCTATGAGAACTGAGCCATTTGGCCATTTGTTTGCTCGATACCCTGATTTTTTTATCATCATTAGTGGAATTTTGCCGGAAGAGATTAAGAATTAAATCGCAGCTTTGCTATTAAATTCGTTGACATGTAAATCTGTTTGTGTATTTGTTAAATACCAGAAATGTCTGACAATTGTTGATGTGGTTTACTCTTGAGTTTGTGAAGTCAGTAGTCGGCAGTATAAATGCGCGTGTGTGTGTGTGTGTGTGTGTGTGTGTGTGTGCCGCGTGTACGTATCTGCTCTTATGCCATATGCATGCGTTTGTATGCGTGTGTATGTGTTTTTCATCACGTTCCTTGATTCTGAATTCCCAGGATTCCCCATTCCCATCACAACATTTCTTTAAGGAACTGTTGACACTGAGATGTTGTTTATCGGCATCATCACCTTGATGACGATTTATGCAACGATAAAACTCCTGATCTTCCTTCTAGATTTTTACTTCTGTCAAGACTGGGGGAAAATGCTTAGTTATGAGAGGCCCCATGTTGTACCATGCAGTTAGCTTCACATAAATAGTTGAGGATTTACTTATGCGAGCTCTGAGGCATAAATACTTCATGTTTATGAATGCGTGTGTGTCTGTTTGTGTGTGTGTGTGTGTGTTGTGTTGTGTCTTTTGTGTGTATGTGCATGTTGTGTTGTGTCTTGTGTGTGTATCTGCGTAGAAAGAGAGAGAAAGAAAAAAGGTATAAAAATAGCTAGAAAAATAGGGACATAAATTCATAGAGAGTGAGAGAAGTTTGCATGCTCATTTCCTTGCGTGCGTGACTGTCTTTGTCTCTTTTTTTTCTTCATTGAATATATTTACGAGAAGAAACGAAATATTTTTGAAGACTTATAAGGTAAAGACACTAAGCGCCATCTATCGACCCGTAAATCCTCCCTCCGTGTCCTCTGGGGACGTCGCTGAACCTCTCGCAGGACCCGGTCTCAGGCTCGAAATTCGTTCTCTCTCTCTCTCTCTCTCTGTATGTCTCTCTCGTCTCTCTCTCTCTCTCTCTCTCTCTCTCTCTCTCTCTCTCT
>NW_020870769.1:169568-182068 GCF_003789085.1 Penaeus vannamei | reverse complement strand
AGATAGAGAGAGAGAGAGAGAGAGAGAGAGAGAGAGAGAGAAGAGAGAGAGAGAGAGAGAGAGAGAGAGAGAGAGAGAGAGAGAGAGAGAGAGAGAGGGAGAGAGACAGACACACAGATAGACAGACAGACAGATATATATATATATATATATATATATATATATATATATATATATATATATATATATATATATATAGATAGATAGATAGATAGATAGATAGATATAGATAGATAGATAGATAGATTAGATAGAGAGAGAGAGAGAGAGAGAGAGAGAGACAGAAGAGACAGATAGATAGATAGATAGATAGAGATGAGAGAGAGAGAGAGAGAAAGAGAGGCAGACATACAGACAGACAGACAGAGAGAAGAGAGAGAGAGAGAGAGAGAGAGAGAAGAGAGAGAGAGAGAGAGAGAGAGAGAGAGAGAGAGAGAGAGAGAGAGAGAGAGAGAGAGAGTGTTAGCAATAAACAGAGACAGAAGGTCAGAGGAGACGAGTAAGGTGAAGGCAACATCGAGAGAAGCGAAAGAGGGAAAGAGAGGTAGGAAAAAAAAAAAAAAAAAACAATAGAGGAATATAGAGAAAAAAGAAGAAAGAGAGAATGAGAGAGAGAGAGAGAGAATGACGACCTTTGGCCCAAGACCCGAGTGGCTTAGCGAAAGAGAAAAGCGAAAAGGAGAAGTGGAATAAGGGATAAAGTAATGGCATAAAGGAAAGGCAAGAAAATGCGAAAAAGCCAATTCGCGTTGAGGGGAAAGCAGGAAATGGCGAAGGATAGAGAGGGGAGAGAAAATTATTGATAACACGGAAGAGAGGAAACATACAAAGAAACTAGACAATAACAAAGATAAGCAATAAAGGTGAAGATAGATTGTGGCAACAGGAACAATGGAACGATTTTATTTAGTGATGTATAAGTAATTTCAGATGAGTGTATCTATTTATTATGTATGTATGTATGTATATATATGAAAAAAACATATGTATATATACATGCTTATATATACACTCACACAAACACACACACACACATACATACATACATACATACATATATATATATATATATATAATATATATATATATATATATATAATATATATATATATATATATATATATATATATATATATATATATGTATATATATATATATATATATATATATATATAATATATATATATATATATATATATATATATATATATATATATATATATATACACATACATACATACACGCACACAGATATATAAATGTATGTGTATACATGTGTGTGTGTGTGCGTGTGCATATATATATATATATATATATATATATATATATATATATATATATATATATATATATATATATATATATATATATATAGACACACACACACACACACAGAAAGAGTGAGAGAGAGAGAGAGAGAGAGAGAGAGAGAGACAGAGAGAGATAAAGACAGAGAGACAGAGAGAGAGAGAGAGAGAGAGAGAGAGAATGAGGAATAGATGAATAGCTAAATAAATGAACAGGTATAGCTATAGAAAGACAGATACCACACGTTAGTCAGGCCTGTAATCTTATCATAACAAGAAAAATAAAATAACCGAACGGCAAAATTACATTTTTTCCCCTCACTTTCATCTTCGCTTCAATAATTTAATCGCAGGAAACGACAAATATTTGAACATCGAAGTGACTCTCCATTTGACTCAGACAGCAAGTGACTCAATTGCATCACAACCACGTCTCTTCACAAATGGCGGCTCCTTTTCCTGTTTGTCAGCTGCCTTTGATAACCGAAGCTTGTAAAATTAGTTCTTTTAGCCTGGCATGTTGTTCTCCGTTTGGCAATATGTGCTCTGGATCCGGTTTTACAATATTTACAAAAAAGTGAGTAGTAGAGGTCTTCGTGTCTTTGTTGAAGAAAAACTTTTTTTTTAATGTTTTTGTTATCTCATTAATGTTTACTTTTGATCGTAATAGTTATTTTCTTTGAATATTTGTTTGTTTCATAACTGTTTTACTGGTTTTACAAAACAACAACAACAAAAAAAGTTTAATGTCTTGCATGTCTTTGTTCAACAAAATCTTTGCAAGTCACCAATTTCTTCTTCATTACTTGGTGTTTATTTTTGTTCAGTACTTTTTTTCGTTTTTGTTTTTTTTAATAGTAATTGTCTTTTTCAGCAATGTTGATATTCGTTTGACACATTTTGATAATACTTTCTTTGTTAAACTTTGTTTAACCTGCCATCGTTTTTGTTTGACTGTGAAATGTCTTTATACCCGAGCTATTGTCTTTGTTCAGCTTATTCAACACTTTACTTCTTTGTTCGGCCTTCCGTTTTTGTTCGACGATTCTTGGCTTTGTTTAACAGTGGCCTCTATGTTGCCTTTATAAGTCCGTTTAATATATTTCTTTGTTTTGTGGTAATCTTTTAATTAGAATCTCTTTTTTTTTTGATCGCCGATAATAGAAAAATATAGACACCACATTTTTTTTTTTTTTTTTGCCGTTCGCATGGTCAGTCAGTAATCTGTCTTTATTGTTTTTGTTGTTAGTCAGTGTTCCTTTTTATTAAATAATGTCTTTGCTAAGAAATTATTGCATCTTTTTCAAGTAACGAATGTACAGTTTTGTATGTATGAGTTTGTATTCAACCCTATTTGCTATCATAAGGATCGGTGTTGTTCAATCATTTTCCTCTTTTTTTTAACAATGTGTGTCTTTGTTGAACCTATGTTTTTTTCGGCATTTCTTGTCTTTGTTTACCGTCACACGCGAGTTGTTCAGTAATTCCGATTTTTGTTTAGTAATTCTAGCCTTTCTTCAGCAATGCCTGTCTTTGTTCAGCTATTTCTTTCTTTGTTCATCAGTTCCCTTCTGTGCTCTATATTTCCATTTTTTTTCTCAGGAATTTGCTTCCCCTTTATTCAAGGATTGCTGTCTTTGTTCAGCTATTCTTGCCTTTGTTCAATCTATCTTGTCTTTGTTCAACAATTCCTGCTTTGTTTAGCAATGTCTGGCTTATTCGATATGTTTTTTCGATTTCTGGCCTCGTTAAACAAGTCTGCCTTTGTTCAGCAAATCCCTTTTTTTATGTGTATGTGTGTTTGTTCATCAATTCCGACTTTTATTGAGCAATCCAAGCCTAACCTAAGGAGCCACTCCCTTTGTCCAGCATTCCATGTCTTTGTTTTGCAGAGACTGTGTTTGTTTGGCAAATGCTCTCTTCGTATGCCTTTTGACTGTATCTTTTGTTAATTTTTTTCTTGTTTTTATCATCATTATCTTTTCTTCACTTTTCGTATCACAGCTTCTTTCTTTAATATCTTAAAAATCTTTTATCTTCTGAAAGTTTTTTTTTATATATAATTATCCTTCCCTACTTGTTTTGGAACGTAGGCTTACATTCGTTATTTAATTTACCTTCACTTTTCTCTTATATCATTCTAATTAATCATGTTTCATTTTGCTCTTCGTTTTTTAATATGATTTGATTCATTGTTATTGTTATTATTTTCGCATATTTTTTACCACTATTTCACCCTCTATTTCCATTTTTGAAAATTGTGTTTCACCTGATATTTTACCTAGCCTTCTTCCTTCCTGGTTTCCTTTCATTACCAGGTCGTAATGTAGTATTTATTGTCAGATAAAATATTTCATTGCTAGACAGAAAATATGTAATAACAGATCGACTGACACACACACACACACACATATATATATGTGTGTGTGTGTGTGTGTTTGTTTGTGTGTGATATATGTGTGTGTGTGTGTGTGTGTGTGTGTGTGTGTGTGTGTGTGTGTGTGTGTGTGTGTGTTACCTCGGACATGACTTGCCTGCCATCACCATCATTACCTTTGCCTCTATTATCATCACAGCTCCGCTCTTCTGCCATTCATCCATCCACCCGTCCATCCATCTATACATCAGTCCATTCATGAACTCACCTCCCCCCCCCAAAAAAAAAAAAAAAAATGGCACCAAACGACGCAAGCGGTGATGAGGAGATCAACGTATCTGAAAATACTTCTAAGGAGTCGCTTCTCGAGCTTCAGATGGCGTCCTCTTGGCCCCTGATAACGGTGGACTCATTAGGATCTGAGCTTCGAAGGACTTTAATTGTGTTCGTGGAAAGGGGAATGAAAGGGAAAGGGGAGAGGGAGGAGAAGGAGGGAGAAGGAGGGAAAGAGGGAGGGAGAAGGAGGAGAGGAGGTCGGTGAGAAAGGGAGGAAGAAGGAGGGGAGAGAGGAGGGGACAGAGGGAGGGAGAAGGAGGGAGAGAGGGAGGTAGGAGGGAGAAGGTGGGGGGAAGAGGAGGAGCAGGAGAAAAGAAGGAGGGAGAGCGGGAGGGAGAGGGAGGGGGAAAAGAAAGGTGGGGAGAGAGAGAGGGAGGGAAGGAGAGAGAAGAGGATGAGGAGGGAGAGAGAAGGAGATGAGTGAGGAGAGAGAGAGTGAGTGAGGAGAGAAAAGGAGGGCGAAGTAGGGGACTGAGGAAAGGAAGGAGGGAGGAGAGAGGGAGGAGGGACAAGGAGGGAGAAAGAGGGGAAGAGAGAGAGAGAGAGAGAGAGAAGGAGGGAGGAGGGGGAGAGGAGAGAGAGGATGGAAAAGGTGGGAGAAAGAGGGAGAGAGCGAGGGAGAAAGGGGGGGGATGAGGAAGGGGAGGGAAATGGAAAGGGTGAGAGACAAAAAGAGGACGAGATAGAGAAAGGAGAGGGTTCAAACAGACGGATAAACACTCAGAGACAAAGGAAGAGAGACAGAAAATGAGGGGGGTAAGAGAGTCAGAGAAACACACTGTCATAAAAAAGACACAAAGATAGAGGCAGAGCGAGAAGGTAACAGGCCTAAAGGCAAACTTGTAAAACAAAATATATCGATCGAAAAGAGACTTTTAAAGAAAATGCACCAGTTGTAGTTGACTCCCAGGATCCTCTGTGATCACCTGTACCACTTTCAGATGACCCGAGGACCGCTTTACCATGTTCCGAGAATTCGAACCTCCTCTCTCGAGTCCGAGAAGCCAGAGTATCGGCTTGGGAACTCCCGGAGAAACCAATATCGTATATTGGTTGTGCGTTGGTGGTCACTGGTTAGAAACACAGTCACGGAGTAAAGCGAGGCAAGCTGCTTGACCATCAGCTAACCTTCCTGGTCGACCTGCCTATTCAGTGCTTCACGTGTGATGTTAGGGTGAGGAGTGTCAGCTTTAAGTTTGCCCTACTTCCGGCGAAAGGGTCGGACTCCGGGTTCTCTTAAAGCATTTTTAAGCAAATTGCAAATAATCGAGGCAGACTCCCTGAACACTGTCACCCCAGGTTCAGACAAACATGAGGGCCTCCCTTCTTTTGAGTTATTGGCAGACTCCCGTTCCTGTATTCACTGAAGCCGGAAGACTTCAGAAGAGGGAGACAAAATCCACACCGTAATCAAAAACAAGGCAATATCCCGCCACAACGTCATCAGTCGAAAAGAGTATATACGATTAGCATTATTCAAGAACTAAGGTTCGTACGTACAAAACTGCATTTCTGCCTTTCACGTGCTGCACTGGCAAGTAGTTCAGATTTTCTTTAGTATACTAATTTAGTTTAGTATAGCCTTTTGGTAAATTTAGTCTTAGTTATAGTTTTTCATTAGTACCTCCCTTGTTCTCTACGGTAATGTAAGGGCAAGGCGGGAGCACCAAGCTACCCAAACGGTATATACACCACGATATTCTTCTGAGAGTTTTTCGTCTCGCGTTGTACACCGCACCCATCATTGCTTAGTATCCAGCCACGTCTGCTAGAAAGAAAAGTAATATTATGTATAGATTTTAAACTTAGGCAATTCACAAACTTACAGCTCTGTGCCGGTGGGATCCCCTCTTTGGTGTCTGAACTCACATAAAAGCTCTCATAATCAAAGTAATTGCCCTCATTAGGATGAAATGAGTGATGAAATTCAAACTTAACTCTTTCAAGTCTCTCAGATAGGACTTTGTAATTCATGTGTGCAGTATTCATTACTGTTACGTGATATACTGTTGCATTAGGCCTGTAGAAGAACCCAGTAATTTGGTTTCCGTTGTGGAACAATCTCAAGTAGCGGATCTTTTAGCTTTTCCTGTTTTTATATGCTTTATATATATATATTGATCCTGTTGGCCTTTGATTATATATTTAGCCCGATCTGTGTCAACATTTACACCAAACTCAATAATTGTCAGACCTGTATTCTTTTGTGTGCCACATATAGAAAAATAAAACCAAAGTCCATCATGCGAGCTTTATTTTCACCGAACTGGACTCACACTTGTCTGGTTTAAACGGACTTAGGGACTGAAAAGACCTTTCTTAGACTCGGTACGTGATAATGGCATGCCAACCGCACTCATGAAAAACTGTAAAGGATCAGAGCAGAAATCAGATATGCAAATAAGATGGCAAACTTCTAAGAAATCGCAATTTCAAAGTTCCCAAAAGACAGAGTTCCCATTTCAAGTAGTTAGAACTAAAACCTCAAGGACGAAAAATATCAACTTACAATTTGCCTTTCCACAAACGTTCACGGTTTAAGCTGTCGCCATTTCTACACACTTCTACACATTTCCACACACCCATATTCAAGCACACAAGTCTATTTCTTCCTCCCTTGCACAAGCAGTAACACATCCACAGTTATAACAAGCACAGTTCTTTACCCCATTCATCAGGTGGTGGCAGCTGCTTACTATACCCTGGGAGTCCAACAATACCTCTGCAGACGCTTTTTCTTAATATCAAACCAAGTTCCATGGTTTAGCCGGAACTCTCACTCTCACGCCTAAACATATTCTCACGCTGCTTGTGAATCGGTACACGGGGTCGCGTTCAGTGTCCTTTGATTCATTTAGTGTATATTGCAGTCTTCCCTCTTGACATTTGGGGAACCGTGGATATCATTATCTTAATTACAATGATATATATGTTTATGTATGTATGTATGTGTGTGTGTGGCTTGGTAGATATATATATTCATTTATATTACAAATAATTATTTTTTTCTATGCAGAAGTGACATGTTTAAGAGGAATATGCATTTTTAGCCGTGGATTAATGCGACAGGGTGGCCAATAACTTTCTTTCCCCCCAAAATATAATTAGATAAAGATATGTCTATCTATCTATATAAATATATACATATAAAGAAGTGTGTGTGTGTGTGTGTGTGTACGCATGTATATATATATATATATATATATATATATATATATATATATATATATATATATATATATATATGTTTATGCACACACACACACACATATATGTATATATTTATATTGATAATGATAATGATGCTGCTAATGATGATCATCACAATGATAATGTTATTAATATGATAATAGTAATAATGATGAGAATATTGGTAATGATGACAATGATAGGATGATATTAGTAATAACGTTAATGATGATGTTGATTATAATAATGATAACTATAGTAGTAGTAGTGATAATAGCTGTAGTGGCAGTATTAACAGTAACAGTAACAGTAATGATAATGACAAAATATTTATCATATATCTTATACATAATGATGATGATGGTAATGATGATGATGTGATAATGATGATGATGATGATGGTAATGATGATGATGTGATAATGATGATGACGATGATAATAAAAGATTAAATTAATGACAAAAAATAGAATAATGGTGATAATGAAAATAAAACTAAAAGTAATAGTAATCATTACCATTTCTATAATGATAAGTAACTGTAATAATCTTATGGCAATGGTAATGCTAATAATAATTCATTATCATTGTAACAATGGCAATGATAATAATGATCATCATTATCATCATTAAAATGATAATTATGATAATGATTGTCATTATTATTATCATTATCATTATTATATTTATTATTATTATATTATTTTTCAGCATTACTATTAGAGTAATGGTAATAATGACAATGATAATCATAATAAGATAACGAGAGTGATAACGGCAACAACAAAATCATATCCTTAACAATATAATAATGTAACGATAATATAAGAATGAAAATTACAAATAGCTCGTCGTTTTACAACCATATTTACATCACTGGAAACAAAAGAAAAAAAAAAGCAAAGGATATATGAGAACTTTGTGGAGAGAGTAAAATACAGTGTTGAATGGAAATAACATCAAAGCAATTTGCATTTTGGCTGTTGCAGATATCAGACACACTGCGCCTTTGCAAGAATGGAGGAAACGGGAGATGCACTGTGAAGCTGATTATAATGCACCAATCTCTGCATCTAAAGAGAAATGTTGTAGGGTCGTGCGTGGAAGGAAGGTAGAAGATAGTTTTTCAGTACTATGCAGAGTTAAGTACAGAAGGACTGATGACTGCATTTGATATCTTTGATAGAGGTGTAAAATAAATGGTGTATAAGATACCAGTTGAGAAAAACAAAGGAACTAAAATGTAGAAAGGAAGGCTAGGAAATAATTATTTAGACAGTAAGGGGCTACAGAGCTACGCAGACTTAAGTAACGACTGCTGACTACAGCTGAAATCTTAGCCATAGATAAAAGAGATAGTGATAGTATATAGGTACAGAAAACAAACAAACAAACAAAAGAACAGAGATGAATGGAAAGAAAAGGTTTTACATGCTCCAGTTCATTAGAAAAAACAGGGGAAGTTGCCGGAGAGAACAGGTAGAAATGGTCACGAAAAGGTGGCATAGAGAAACATAGAGAGTGTAGCAGTCCAAATGCAAGTCAATGGGACAAACCTCGTCAAAGCCAAGATCGATAAATTACAAGGCAATAGTAGGCCTATATGCAGAATATATAGCGAGGCTGACGAAACAATCAGTCGCATTCTCAGCGGAAAATGGCACAAAATGAGTATAAACGATGGCTATATTAGGTGGGTGTACCTACGAGAAACACGAACGCAAAGGAAGCCACCCGTGAGGCGGGAGGCTTCAGACTTAGGGGCCAAGGAAAATGAGGGGGCTTAAAAGTGAATCCATTGGGACATTTGCAGGGAATATGATATTCATATGAAAGGCGTAAGCGACATAGCCATCAGCCAGAAAGTGTTGTAGAGAATAATTGCGAGCTCCAGCGATACTTAACAATTTATACTGATCACTTTATAGAAGCTTGGAGTCCGAACTAGATTGTCATCACTAAGAAGGAAAATGGCTGCATCATTGTTGAATTTGTCTTTTCATACGATAGCCAAATAGAATCCAGAGACTAAAAATAAAGATAAATATCAAGTTTTGAGAAGAGACTTACAGGAACTGTAGACCATGAACGTAAATATATTCGCTATTGTTACCGGGACATAAGGAACACCACCAGAAGAGATCAACAGAAGAGTCTAGGAATTAAGAATAGAAATAAAAACTGAAACGCGACAGAAAACATTTCGTCGTACAGTATGTTAGGTTTCCGAGAAAAGTCTTGAAATTTTGAAAAGCCTTTTTGTCATCAATATCTAGGGGACATAGAACGATATTTTGAGTGTGATACAACAATAATTACAATGATAACAATGATGAAAATAATATTAGTAATGATAATAGCAGTATTAATCATCACAATTATGATGATGAGACTAATGATGATGAAAATAATGATAATAATAACAATACTACTACTACTACTACTACTGATAATGATAATAATGAAGATAATGATAATAATGACAAAAAAAACGAGAGAGTAACATCATCTCCACAAATTCCAATTTTCACGCCACATCATATCTCCATTTCCTTCTAGCGTTTTCACGGGACACTTTGAAATTTCCTTTTAATGAAGCATCATAAACGAAAAGCAATATGGAGCTTTTCTGTCTCTCCCTTTAAAGCGATTTCCTCTTCGAACGAAATATCTTTAGATTTTCACTTACATTTTCCTTGGGTTAGAAATAGACCGGGGAAATTAGGCATGATTAAGGGGTGTATAATGCGCTCATAGTATTTTAATGTTCGTTTGTAATGTATCATTATATATGTGTATAAATACATGCAAACAGATATCAGTTTATTTGGACTTTTACGTTCGTATTTTTTTCGTTTTTTCCATCTCACGAAATACTTTTCTTGTGTGAGAACGGCGAGGGATCTGTCTGAATTCAAAATTAAGGCTTGAATAATATATGAAATCTGAAGATCTCTCTCTCTCTCTCTCTCTCTCTCTCTCTCTCTCTCTCTCTCTCTCTCTCTCACTCTCTCTCTTCTCTCTCTCTCTTCTCTCTCTGCGTGTGCGTATGCCGTGGCGTGTGCGTGTGCGTGTGTGTGTGTGTGTGTGTGGTGTGTGTGTGTGTGTGTGTGTATATAAGCATATATATGTATATATATGTATATGCCTGTCACTATCTCTCTCTCTCTATCTATGTATCTATACGTCCATCAATATTTTTATCTATCCATCTATCTATATATCTAACTGTCTATCTACTTATCTGTCTACATATGTCAATCTCTCCCCCTCCCATCTTCTCCCTCTCCTCTCCTCTCTCTCTCTCTCTCTCTCTCTCTCTCGTCTCTCTCTCTCTCTCTCTCTCTCTTCTCTCTCTCTCTCTCTCTTCTCTTTCTCTCTCCCTCCTCTCTCTCTCCCCCCCTTCATCTCTCTCTTTCTCCCCTCCTCCCCCCCCCCCCCCCTCTCTCTCATTGCACCTTATCTATCTGTCAATCTCTTGATTAATATCCTCTGCAATTAATTCCTCTCACCTATCCTCATTTACTTCACATATCCCTATTAATCTTCTCTCCCCTTCCGTCGCTTCATCATTTCTCACTTGTTAGCATATTCATATATTCGCGTGAAATTACATTTTCCTGCCGTTCCTCTCCTTCGATGCTTTATTTCTCGTTTCGTTTCGTTGTCTTTTCTTTTAATTTCTAACTTTTTTATTTCTTCTTTTTATTTTCTTTTTCCTTTTCTTCCCTTTTTCTCGTTTCTGTTTTTCTCCTTTCTTTTTCTTTCCGTTTATTTCTCTTTTTCTTTTCTTTTCTTTTTTTTCCTTCTTTATTTCTTTTCCCTTTTTTTTCCTTTTCTTCTTTCTTTTTGTTTTATTGTTTTATTCATTTTATGTCCCTTTTCTATTATTTTCTTCCATTGTCTTTCCCTTTTATTCCCCTTTTCTTACTTTCTCTCTCTTACCTTTACTCTCCGTTTATTTATCTATCTTCTAGATTCAATCTCTATCCTATCTATCTATTTTGTACTTTCAATCTATATCTCATCTGGCTTATTTCATAATCTCTACTATTATCTATTAGCTCAGTCAAGAGGGAGGGAGAGTAGAGAGAGAGAGAAGAGAGAGAGGGGAGAGAGAGATGAGAAGGTTGAGAGTGACGAGTGAGAAGTGAAGGAGTGAGGTAGAGTGAGAGTGGAGGGATGAGAGTGAGAGCGAGAGAGAGAGAGATGAGAGAGAGACGAGCAGAAGAGAATCGGAGGGTAGTAAGAAATAGAGGAAGAGTAGCACGCGATATCTGTGGAGGGAGAATGAGGGATGTATATCGTCTACTGACACGGGCGACCACTAAGCTTCGTTGCGGATGGAATCGGACGAGGTGTGCTAGGGGGTGCTTAAGAAAGCGAGACTGTGCGTTGAGAGAGAAGCAGCAGGAAGTAAGACGCAAAGCGAGAGCAGAGAGGAGCAGAGAGTAGAATGAGTGTGACATGGACGAGAGAGAGTAGCAGACAAGTAGAGAGTAGATGGAAGAGAGAGAAGTGAAGGAAGACGACAACTGACGCATGGACGAGGACAGATAAGAGCACAGAGAGTGAGGTAGACTATGATGAAAGCTAGGTAATGAGTGCGCATGAGGCAACACGGGGAAGAGAAGGAGAGAGTCAGATGACGCAAAGAGAAAAGTAGGAATAGTGAGCAGTGGCAGAGCCAGACGGAAATAGATTCTACGAGAACCGACGGAAGACGCGTATATATAATCAAACCCGAGAGATATATATATAGAGAGGTAGTAAGAGGAGACCCTGAACCAGCGAAGCAGACAGAGGAGATGCCTGCTAGAGAGCGAGCACCTCAGAGGGAGAGCAGTGTAGAGTGACGCGAGTTCGATCTTGAGCTGCATCACATGGATATGTGAAGCGTTACGCGGGAAGACGCGGATGATAAATCGGTAGATACGGCAGACCAAGTGAATTGTACATAGCGCATATGCTTGTAGAGCGTAGCAAAGTAACTTTAGATTCCCAGACGAGAGAGAGTAGCATCCAGCCCGATTATACAACAGGAAGGCTGATTGTCTGATGTACACGGCATTAATCTTAGTGTTCTTGCTTTGCTCTATATTCGCGACAGTCTGAGCTGATCATATCGACAAGATTCATTCTGGAGCGCGGATCAGGCGCACGATTATGGCGAATGGTCGCGATGTCGGTACTAGGGCCAGGAGTTCAGAGCGAGTTTAATCGATCACGGACCGAGCCGGTGTGATCTCCAGTTTCAGTTTACGGAACGTCTATCTATAGTGTCGGTCATCT
>NW_020870769.1:142068-147068 GCF_003789085.1 Penaeus vannamei | reverse complement strand
AATAGAAATGATAATCTATTTTAATTCCTTTTATTACAATGGATATTCTTTACTGTGACAGGCTGCCTGTTTATTTGTTTCAAAATTACCCCGTGTGTGCGAGGAATGGCTGGGGTTTCTATCCACTGGCAGTGCGCGGGATCGAACACGGGTCAGCAAGTCTGTTGGACGAGAATGCTGCCGCTGCACTGTAATGATGTTATAATGATAATATTGTTAGTAATAATAGCAACAATTATGATGATACTCATCATAACAATGGTGATAATAACAATGAAAATGATATAGCATTAACCATACTTGTTATTATCATTACCATTACTATTACTATTATTATTATCGTTATTAACATTTAAAAAACAATGATAACATTGACAATAAAATTATAGTAATAGTGAAGGTCATGAAAATATTAATGATCCTCCATTACCACAGAGGGAGAGAGAGGGAGAGAGAGAGAGAGAGAGAGAGAGAGAGAGAGAGAGAGAGAGAGAGAGAGAGAGAGAGAGAGAGAGAGAGAGAGAGAGAGAGAGAGAGAGAGAGAGAGAGAGAGAGAGTGTATGTATATGTATATATGTATGTATGTATAACGTTTGTGTCTGTGTATGTGTGTGTATGTTTGTATATGGCTCAAGTCTGTGTATGTCGTACATGTGCATGCGTGCCTGACAGACAAACAAAAACAAACGGATACATACATGAACAAAGACATAGAAAAGAAGGTAAGTGTGAGTTCAGTTCCATGTACAGCAACCAATGAATAAGAAGTCGAGTTTATCTCCATAAGTTAATTTGGTAGACTGGTTGTGTGGGGAGAAGAGTCGGCCATATTTCACTCGTTTATTTATGGGAAGTTTAAGGTTCAGTGATAAGATGGACTCCAAGTAGATAATAAATTTCAAGCAGTGAATAGACTATACAAGTATATATGCATATGTGTATTTGGGTGTGGTGAGTATATATATACATATATACATACATACATACATACATACACACACACACACACACACACACACACACACACACACACACACACACACACACACACACACACATATATTATATATATATATATATATATATATATATATATATATATATATATACATATATGTACATATATATAATATATATATGTATTATATAGTAATATTTTTATACATATAGTAACACACACACACACACACGCACCACACACACACATACACACACACATATATATACATATATATATATATATATATATATATATATATATATATATATATATATATATATATATATCACAAATTTCTCTCACTTTCTTTCCATTTCACACATCCACCCACTTGGTTCTCAAGAGAGTTCCACAAACGGAGGGGCACAAGGAGCACAAAATACATAAATCGGTCAGCGTGTGTCCTTTGAGCTGGCTTATTTATGCTTTCGTAAAATTGTTTTAAAGTTCATTCCCGTTATGGTGGGGAGAGTTCACACCCTTACAGTAACGAAATATATTTTTTTCACGGTTTTATATGAACATGTTTATTGAATTAATTCACTTTACAGCATTTTTCTTAGAATTCGCAGTCGTTATTGCCATCAAAGCCACATCACATGCTCAAACTTTCCAGCGATCGTCATGATTGACTTCAAACTTAACGCATATAAATTGAAAATATATTTGATGTAATTCTGAGAAGGCAAAGAAACATCATGCGCACTTTTATACAAGATTTTTTTATCAAGAAATAGGGAAAATATAAATTTCTATCTGAGACGCACTTGAAATATATCCGAGAAATATATTAGACTCTGATTGGCTGGCTGGAGTGTATCACTTTGTAGCAAAGTAGAGACATGCACAACGAAAAGATATTTAACAGATTCCAAAGATGTTTGTGTGAAGAGCAAAAAATGTATGAGGATGTATCAGAGTGAATTGAATTGGGAGTGAGCAGGGTTTATCTTCACTCTCCCTTTGCAGACGGATCTCGTCCCTCCTCGCACAGGCGTTAGTAGTTGTACTAAAGTAGTATTAGTAAGGTAGTATTAAAGAAAATATTTTCATATATCCTTAAAATCTTTAGGATATATAAATGAATTCAAATAAGTGCTAAAGCCAAAGACATTAGATTTTTTGTTATTGAGCAGGGCGACACCAGCGCTCCGTGATTTAACGCCAGCCCATTGTTCGTATAAAATACTTATGTATCTTTTGTTTAAAATACTTATAAAATACTTATGTATCTTTTGTTTGGCCCGTGGATATGTTTCCGGAGTTTTCAAAGATGGCAAAATTCGAAGTAAAAGAAAACGTGGAAAATAAAAGGAAGGGATGACTGCTTTATTTGCCAAAGGATGGCTTGCTAGTGAATAGAGCAAAACTCAATTCCATATTTATCAGTGCCTTGGACGTTTAAATTCACACAAATTCTTTTTTTTTCCTGACAACTATGTTTTGTAACTAGATTTAAAAATGGCTAATATAAGTCAAATGAAGAGAACGGAAATACCCCAGGGTAGGGAGTGACTATCTCCATGCCGTCTCACTTATATGATATTATATATATAATATATATATATATATATATATATATATATATATATATATATATATATATATACTATATAGATAGATAGATAGTATAATATGTATATATGTGTATGTATACGTAGATATATATATATATATATATATATAATATATATATATATAGTATATATACATATATATATATATATATATATATATATATATATATATATATATATATATATATATATATATATATATATATTATATATATGTATATGTGTGTGGGTGGGTGGGTGTACAGACGGACCAGCATAAGCAGGGACTCTGTAAAAACAATAAAAAGCGAATGTGTTTATCTATGCGCATATGCGTGTGCATGTATGTATTCTTGCATATCCCATAAAATACAACACCCTTACGCGGAAAAACTTTGCCATAAATAAATCAAGTCCACAGACGCTTCTACTTCATCTTAATTTTGTAAGAATGACGTGGAAACGATTTAATTATAAGGAGACGACTCAGGTCAATAAGTTAGACCCCAAGAACACTGTTTAAAAGCTTTTTTGATACGATTCAAGTAGATTCTCCTCTTGGCCCGGGTATTCACAATCTTAATTATTTTCCAAAGATTTGATCAATGTATCCCTCGACAACATTATTCCATCTGACTACTATTTCTCCCATTTTTATCATATTTCTCAACTCCAAATTCTCTGTTGACGTCTTGGCTGAAACGGCGAATTATCCTAGCGAGAGAAGTCAATGCTTTCTTATCTTTAAATCATCTGTTATTCATGAGGTGATTGGCTTTCTGTCCTTGAAGTGAAGACTTAGATCCGGGTGTTGCTCCGCGTTGAATAGCTGTTAGTGGATGAGCATAACAGCGAGAAGCAGGCACCATAACGGGACGAAAAACGAGACATCATGAAGGCGAGAAGAAAGCATGATAACGAGAAAAATACCGAGAAGAAGGCATAATATCGAGAATAATAATAAGGCAAATGATGAGATGATAACGAGAGGGTGTTATAACGAGATAATGGTAGAAAGAGAAAACGAGAATAAGCCTAGATAACGAGAAGAAGAAACCAAAGAAAAGATGATAAGGAATTTCTCACGCAAATCCTATTATCTGACCCTACCTCGCCCTGGGCTTCTTAATCAATTACACGTTAATTCAACACGCTATGATGCCATACGTCTCTCTCTCTTCCTCTCTTTCTTTCTCTCTCTCTCTTCTCGTCTCTCTCTCTCTCTCTCTCTCTCTCTCTCTCTCTCTCTCTCTCTCTCTCTCTCTCTCTCTTCTCTCTCTCTCTCTCTCTCTTCTCTCTCTCTCTTCTCTCTTTCTCTCTGCTTCTCTCTCTTTCTCTCTTTCTCTCTCTCCTCTTCTCTCTTTCTCTCTGCTTCTCTCTTTCTCTTTATGTTTCTCTCTCTCTCTCTCTCAAAAAATAAAGTAATTAATAAATAAAATAGATAAATAAAAAGGACATTTTCATTAATTAAAAAAAATAATTAAAATTAATAAAAAGTCTTTCGAGACCGAAGCACACAGACCTATCCCACACACTGTCAAGTTTTCACTTCTTTACTAACTTTGACCAGCGGTTCGTCTATAAATGATGTCACCTGCCAGACAAATCTCTTTTAATGAACTGAAACTTCGAATCTGTCTTAACCAATACAAAAAGTTTTCACCGTGACGTACCTTTAGCTATTTAATTTATTATTATTATTATTTCATTTTTTTTACACCCGTTTTCCTCTGGTCGTAGTGAATGAGGGTCTAAATGATCCTACACGTCCTCTGCAGTTAAGCTAGCAAGTTCCTCTTGTCTTATCTCTCTGAATCAAGACCTTTCTTCTATTTGTCATCTATATTGGAATTTCGGTTATAATCATTATCATTTTATTATCATTTTTATTTTATGATGATTATTATCATTATCACTATTATGACTTAAAATCGTCAACATCATCATTATCATCATCAACAACATCACTCATCAAATCATCATCATTATCAATATCTCATCTATCATTCATTATCATATCATTATCTTTACATCATCATTCCTACCATTACTGACTTTACAATTACCGTTAGAATCCTTTCACAGAGAAGTATATAGATATAGACGAAGCCTTTGCAACGATCCCGAACGAAGAACACAACCTCAGCTGCAACTGTTTGGTCAATATAAACCAAATACCAAGATTAAACTGCAATTGGAGAAAAATCATTTATCAAACATGAGTCGACGGGATCTTGTTGATAGCGGATCAAGTTTAATCCCATGGTTGCAATGCCAGTTAAATTCGTTGGCTAATTGATACAAACTGCAGATTTGTTTGTTTCCAAAGACGCCTCCACAGAATTATCTAGGCAATGTTTGTTATTTGTTAAGCTCCAAATGGAGGTCGGTGTGGCATTTATTTACTTAGCCTCTGTATTTGGACTCAATATTTACTTCCTGAG
>NW_020870769.1:119011-121511 GCF_003789085.1 Penaeus vannamei | reverse complement strand
TTTTGCTTCAGAGTTTGGGTGGAACAATGGTTCTCAAACTTGATCGAATTATCCCTGTGTGATGAAGCCATTTCTGAGGTTTCAAGGCACTTATTATTATTAAAAGGTCTCAGGGGTAAATAAAAAATATATATAAATAAATGAATAAATGACTGAGACAAACTAATCTTGATTGCAATAATAAAAAAAATCCATTTCATTAGAAAAATTAATCTTGCAGTATATTAATTCTGCGAGTTAACGATCCATTTTCGCCACATAGTAATATCCTTTGCAGATTTTCCACATTGCTTTAATCCATTAAATTGCGAACTGGAAGCGAGATTCCACTTCTTCCACGATGATTTGATCTTTGAAATTGAATTTTGCGAAGGTAGTTGTTCCACTGTCATGTTTGTTTGGCAGAATTCCCTTTTGAAAAACAACTGTTATCTGGCTGCTCGGTGGTCGCGAGCGCGGGTCGATCTTCTACATAAGGCTGAGCAATGCATAAAGCCAATAAGGTATTCGAGTTGGACGAGATATGACGTTTAAGGCAATGGTTCGAGTCCCAGCGCTGTTATAGTTATCATGTATGTTTATTTCTACTGTTAACTTATTCTGTGACACTCTAGCATTTGGTATCGCTTTATCACTGACTATTTTACTTTTAATCTCGTAACATTGCTTCATTTGACAGGATTCCCTTTTGAAAAACAACTGTTAGATAGGGTGGTCGCGAGCGCGGATTTATCTTCTACTTAGGTCTGAGTGTGCTTAAAGCCAATAAGGTATTCGAGTTGGACGAGATATGAAGTTTAAGGCAATGGTTCGAATCCCAGCGCTGTTATAGTTATCATGTATGTTTATTTCTACTGTTAACTTATTCTGTGACCACTCTAGCATTTGGTATCGCTTTATCACACTATTTTACTTTTAATCTCATAACATTGCATAATTTCCAGAATGTCTTGTTGACCAAAGTATGAAAAAATTAAATGCCTACGAATGTTTGTATAAGTAACGATATTCTCAGCCTCAATGATATTCCGAGAAGAAATTCATAAAAAAAAAAAATTAAGAAGACAAAATATAGGATGGAAAAATAACTAAATTCAACACAATACTTCAATAATGATAATGATAATAATAATAATAATAATAATAATAATAATAATAATAATAATAATAATAATAACGGAAAACGAAAGCTAACCATTTGGAAAGTAATTTTCTTGCTGGGCTAGTATGACGAAAGTGTAACTGCCATTTTCCTCCTACATACTTATCAGAAGCATTATATTTTCATTATGATTTTTGTTCCAATAATTGCTATGGAAAATACTCTTTTTCGTAGCAAAGGTAGAATTCAATCATTCATTCTCGAATTTGTAAGGTGAAAGGTTGTGTGAAATATGTATCTTTTTATTCTCAGATTCAATGTCGGCGGTATTTGAAAAATGCATGCATCTTAATATGCGAAATTTAGACATTCTTGACTTTTTTGTTGCATGTAGTTGTAGCACACACTATTCTGAGAAGCAATTTTAAAACGCCCATTTCTTTTCTTGAATGGCCGACAGTGAATACAGATATTAGATAAAATGTTAGAACAAAATGCAGATGATATTTTATACTACATTTTCAGTCCCCATGATAACCCAATGATAATAATTGCGTTCTCTGTGTGATAAAGTAATTCTGTAATAGAAAACCAAATGACCTTGCAAGTTAAGGAGCTACTAAGTAAACAGATATTTTTTTTATCAATTTCATTCCAGACATTTTTTTTTTACCAGGAGTCATGGGAATGGTCTTTTTTTCCCCAGGAATTTGAGCGTTAGAGCTATTTGAATTTTCTTGGCCTAAGCTATTCCCTTTGCCACAGAATTAGTGTTTGAACTGCATTCATAGCATTAACGTCCTTTATAACTCGGTTATCTTTTGAACAAATATAAAGTACATTTACTGTGATGAAAACACAATACCTGGTAAAAGGAACCAACTTCCTCATTTCTTGATATGTTTTTTTTGGGCCAGATTTGACTTCAAGATAAAAGTAAATGATATAAGGAACATTTAAACCATACCCAGAGTATTTTATTTTTAGACATTGTCTAATAGTCAATTTCTTAACAATAAAAGAGAACGACATCTGTGTTCACAACACAATACCTGGTAAAAGGAACCAACTTCCTCATTTCTTGATATGTTTTCTTGGGCCAGATTTGATTTCAAGGTAAAAGTAAATGATATAAGGAACATATAAACCATACCCAGAGTATTTTATTTTTAGACATTGTTTAAGAGTCAATATCTTAATAGAATAGAACGGCATCTGTGTTCACTAAAGATGAAAAAAGGGACGTTTTACAATTCAGTAAAAGAGGAAGAAAAGAAAAGAAGAAAAAAAAAACTTTGACAATTAAAAGTTTATGAGCTCTTCCTAGAATTGCAAGACGAGCGGATTCAAGCTTGATATAAGAGCCTTTTTAGGTACAACTTTTATCCTCATATCTAT
>NW_020870769.1:109011-111511 GCF_003789085.1 Penaeus vannamei | reverse complement strand
GTCTTGCGGCGTTTCTGTAACTGGGTTGAATTCAAACCGCCAGCTATTCTAGCTATGTCTGACGAACTTGTGCTTTGCGAAGCAACATCCGATGAACTTGTGCTTTGCAAAGCTACCCTTGCAAACTTGAACTTGTGCTTTGCAAAGCTACGTCCCTTAAACTTGTGCTTTGTGATGCAACGTCCCATGAACTTGTGCTTTGCAAAGCAACATCCCTTGAACTTGTGCTTTGCAAAACTACATCCCTAGAACTTGTGCTCTGCAAAGCAATGTCCAATGAACTTTTCCTTTGCAAAGCAACGTCCCATGAACCTGTGCTTTGCAATGCTAAATCTCTTGAACTTGTGCTTTGTGAAGCAACGTCCAATGAACTTGTGCTCTGCAAAGCGTCTCTAATGAGATTGCCACAAGTATCAACGTTAATCTGACGATGTGATTGGCTGTTAGGACTCATATTCACATCTCCACTGAATTCAGGAAACAAGAGCGGTGATCTTCCCCACGTCTTAGGAGAGTCTTTGGCTATTTCAATTTCCACTATATCATTTAAATGTTCAAGATCATAGGACTGAGACAGGATTAGCTCACCGTCATTTACAAATGCAGGAGAGTTTTTAATCTCCTGTTTACTTATTGGGACCGTCTCGATTGGAAGACTCAAGACAGTTTCTGTTTCTAAAGCATGAAAAGGCTCTTCATTTGCTCCACTTGGTTCAGAGCTCTCCCCATTCAGAAAATTTTGACACTGAACAATAGCATTTTTCCATGGTTCTGAAGCTGTCAGCTGTTTAAGGGAGCTGACATATAACGTCAATCTATTGTCTAATTCAAGAGGCGATTCTTGTGATAAATTGTTTGAAATATACTCTGAAGGCGTCATACAATACGTCAAAGTATGTAGACATGTTGAGTTACCCATTATTTGGTCTATTTTATTTTCGCAAAATGCTTGACAGCTGGATATCTTCCAGTTGCACTGAGTGCACTCAGTCTCCCCAAAAAATAGATGCTCTTCAAAGTGAACATCTTTCACCAAATTCCCGCATGTATAGCACTTCACATAAATAGGGATCTTACGCAGAGACAACTTTCCCTTTTTGCCTTGACCTTTTGCTATACCGTTTTGATTTTCCTTTTCAAACATAGCATACTTGTCGTTGAGGTTCCTGCAGACACCTTGCTACATATACCGTTTTGATTTTCCTTTTCAAACATAGCATCCAGTCTAACTTTTGCTTTCAGTGATTGCTCTGCTCTCTTTTCCTGGTGTATGCTGTCCTTTTGGTGTATTTCTACATGACCAAAACTATTTCTTTTCTTAGACGGATGTCTTATTTCCTGAATGTTAGCACTGTCTTCCTTCTGCTGGTCTTTTTCCTTCGGTGGGGTTTTGAGGGGATTTAACTCAGGGGTGCTATTTGGTTTCCCCGATACAAGAGTAGGACTTTCCGGCGTCCCTGGTGTGGAGTTACCCGACTCCCATGATGTAAGGGTATAGCTTCTCGGTTTCCCTGTAGTGTAGGACTCCCATGGCGAGTGGGTCGTGCCTCGTGCCCATGTCGAAGAGGTAGACTCCCTCGGTCCCCATGATGTGTGACGATAGTTTTCTCGCGTGTCGGTGACGGTTTGCGGTTCCCCTGAAGTATGGGACCCGCATAGCAGGTGGGGGTAGTTCCTCGACCATAATGTGTGCGAATTGTTCATCAGCTTCCACGGGGAGCGGGTAAAGCTTCTCGGTTTTCCTGAAATGCGGGCAAAATTTCTCGGCTTCCCCGACAAGGCGCGATCTCTAAGGATCTCTGATAGGTTGTCAGGTCTCATACATGATGCGTTCTCGTTTGGACCTCGCGACTTCGAAATGGGGTTCTTGTGCTTCGGGGAATAGAGTCGTTCTGTTGTCGGGGATCGAACTACGGCTGCATTTGCCATCTTTCAGGTTCTGGAATGTGAAGGAACATTTCGTTAGTTCTGTCATTAGTGAATGCAGAAGTAAGTACATTACAGGCAAAAAATACAAAGGAAGCTCTTATCGCATTTTCGACAGCAACACAATTCATCTAGCAAAACAAAACGTCTATGTCATCCAGCACACCCGAAAACACCACTGCAACTTACAATACTTCAGCAAATATATGGACTAATCCACATTTCCAAATTTCCATTTGCCAACAAAATGTTCTACAATTCAAGTCACAAAAGTTAGGACGCGAAATATCTCGACTTTCTTTGACGATGGCCGAGACGCGACTGAGCTCTGTTGATCGCGCGAGCGCAGCTGTGAGTGGCCTCGATTCTGGTTGGCTAGACGCTAGCCAATGAGATAACGCGTAGCATACCGCCTAGGCTGGAGACGCGCACGCACCAATTTTTAACCTTTAACTATACTAAGCTAAACTTCGCAGCCACTTCAGAACTCGATTTATTTGCAATATATAAATACAAAATAAACTCAAAAAGTGTCTACAGGAGATCTAATAAAAAAGAATAAGGGAAAAACAAT
>NW_020870769.1:94011-101511 GCF_003789085.1 Penaeus vannamei | reverse complement strand
CGAGAGAAATAAGTATATTGTAATATATATAGTGGGAGGAGGCGTCCCAACCCCCACTATTATTACTTCTTGTTGTTTGTGGTAGAGCGTGGCTGAGCGGTAAGGCAGTACTAAGTGAGGTACTGATGTACTGGAGTACTCTGAAGATGTTGGTGCAGTTAAACTTGTCGCAGTTTTCTTGTCTTTATTCTGGGTAACTGGTACAGAGGGGCGATGCAGGGGCGCCCGGGAAGGAGCGCGTCCTGCCAAACCCGTGAGGGCGAGCGGTCTGACTCGATGGCACAGGAATTGCCATGAACAAAGTTCGTTTTGAGACAATACACAATGGAAAAACATGAAAGAATATGAAAGAACTTAAATTCAGAAACATCGGTTCACATGACCGTTTCGTGGAGAGGAACAAGGGTATGGTTGACATGATATCGGTATGTTTTTACAATCCAAACATTGCGGTTATAGGACAGACTGGCTGACTATACATGAAACATAGAACATTTGAATATCAATGGTAAAATCAGTTACATACATCGTGATTCAGAATAAGCATTTTATAAGAAACATTTTGAGTGTAAACATGGCATATTTATACATGAAGACAACAGAATAAATGCATGGAAAATGTTTGAGAGTGATAAGGGTCAGATTACCGTGTTCTACGGTCACTTCGTCAATGTCGGGCACAGGGCACTCTGGAATCTCGTAAAATAAACAACACATGGCTTTCGTGGTCTGCGAGGGGGCGGGCAGCGAGGGAGCAGGTCACCAGATATATTCATTTCTGTAAGAGGTCAGTTTGGATGTATGTGCGTTGTAACTATTGAGAATATACAGGCTGAGGGATCTCAGGTTTTCATTTTTATTCTTTGATTTCGTTTTATTCTTGGTTTGTTTAGTATTTATAATTTTCATTTTATTTTATTATGTTTAAAATAACGACGGACATATTTGTTTAAAGAAATAAGATTGATAAAATGGAAAAAGAAAATGATTCTACGGACAGAAGAAAAAGAATGGAAAAAGTTAATTATAATGCTCTAAAAACTAATTTTCAACTAAAAGGAATTTCAGTCTTGAAGGAATACCAACTAGTTAAAGGTCTTCAGGGTTATGACGGGCGGGTCACGCTGCAATACACGCCAGCTCCCACTTCTATTAAAGCAACTCCCCTGTCCGGAAGTTGCTCTCTGCAAGACCCGCGTTGCAGTGTGCCAAAGGATCAGCTGGGGAACGCTACAATACTTCCCTCGCACAGCGCGCCAGCTGGTGTGCGCGTGCGAGAATGAAGAATTGTAATCTTTATCTAAACTGCAGCCAGTATTAAAGAGAGAATTATGCTCTGACCGTTTATGTGTTAACTGATTATAATGAAAGCTTCAATTAAAATAATTTCTGTATTGCAATCGTGCGGGTTATTAGTTCTCTTTCTACTGCTAATGAAAGATGCTTTCTTCACAAGGACCCTCCAAAATGCATTTAGCTACAAGCATTACTAAATCTAAATCAAGCCCTGTATATACAGTCATGTGAAGTCGTGTTATAGCTATAGTTATGATCATAATATTTTTTATTTCCTCGCGGTAATAATGCTGCGTTCGGAATTCCTCGTCTTGCTGTCAGACACTTGTCCAGGACCAGCAGGACAAGTGGACCGCGTTCGGAACCTCCAAGACCCTTTCTGCCCAGAATGCAACCGGCTCGAATGTAAACATTAACTTTATCATACCGGTGTCTTTATCTTACACGCTGCATAGGTTCTATAACTCCTTTGATGCATATTTAACTTACCTGCATTTGACAAACACAAAAATAAAGGGCCATAAAATTACTCATCAATATCTTGTGGTTACCTGCAACTGTTAATGTTTACATACAAAGGCTATTGTGACGTCATCTCGTCCTGCTCGACCACCTTCGCAAGAGGACCAGCTGGAAGTAGAGGTTCCGAACGGTCAAAACATCTCGTCCAACTGGTCTGAACAGGACGAGCAGTTCCGAACGTAGCATAATTACACCATCGCGCTTAATCGAGGGGGGGGGAGGGAAGAGGCCCGCCAGCAAGTGACATGGGCTAGCGGGACAAACCGGCGTGAAGAAGGGTGCGCTAACCTACCCTACGCGGGCCAGTCACAGAGGCGAATCATTCTCTTCTGCCTCTCTAGAACAAGGGGACTTTGTCTCGTTCAGAGGAATGAAGGAGTGCGGTTGGCTGCAGGTTAGATAACCATTCATTATGGTTCTTCGGGGATGGAGGCGAGACAAGTACTCCCCCTGGTGTCGCTCTATTATCCTCCTCACTTCGCCCGTCTGTCGAGAATGACAGCGAGACCATTCGCGAGTCGATGTATTATTCCCTGATGCTTGTATGTGGTCTTCCCTCATTTGCATATTGCCACGAAACCTCATCATCATTTAGGACTTCTGAATAATTAAGACTTCCGTAGTGATTATGAGCAAATTTGTCTTTTTATATATATATATATATATATATATATATATATATATATATATATATATATATATATATATACACATACACACACACACACCGCACACACACGCACACACTCACGCACATACCTGCATTTGAATAAAAATGGCATTTAACTTTCTTTGAATTCAAGCAAAGTGACGCCTTTCCTCCTCTTTTGGACGCAATGCATTTTTTTTATCAAACAAACTCTGTTTTCACAATTAGAACAAATTTACTGAAATATTTCTTTGGTTCCCGCTTTTTCCTGTTTGGGTATGAAATTCAACCCTTTTCTCTTAGTAATGCATATGGGGAAAGTGCGGCCAATGTAACGGTTTTTACCCCCCCCCTCCCTCCGCAAATTCAAATTCCGAATGTCTCACGTGCTCGAACATGTTCTATGACGCAACCCCCCCCCCCCAACACGCATCAACATGTAGTACGTTCTCCAACATGCACCTGTATGTCTTATGAGGATGTTTCGATATTGATGTTTCAATGATCCAATAATTTGATTTTGATGAATTTTGATAATTTAATAAATTTGATTTTGACTAATCTTAATAATTTTGAGGTTTCAATTTACCTTTTTAATAATGCGCATATTCCGACTCCCTGTTATCTTTTTTTCTAAGAAAATGAAAAAAATATATGCTTATGAACTGCGTGCGATTATTTTTTATCGAACGAACCCTGTTTTTACATTTACAACAAAATTACTGAAACATTTCTTTGGTTCCCGCTTTTTCCTATTTGGGTTTGAAATTCAACCCTTTTCTCCTAGGCCGTCATCTCCTTTGTAATTTAACCCGGGACGTCCGGGGTAAGAGGCCGGACGCGACGAGTTCGCATCCGGGTTCTGGTGCCGGACGTTAAGGGTTCATGACGTCATCGTTTCTAGGGCCCTTCACTGAGCGTTAGATCAGGTGCCAGTTAGAATAAATTATTTTTAATTAAGGCAAGAAAAAAATCGCTAATCAGGCAACTGTCACCGTTGCTTATTGTACTCTTACAACTTTCATTTCTCTTTGCAATAGTACTTCAAGGGAAAAACAATTTACAAGCTCAAGAAAAATGCAAACACCATGTAAATTTGCATTATTTCCAGTCGTAAACACTTTGTCCCGAAAATAATCCGTTGGCTTCTGCTTCGTGTATATAAGGCTTATTACTTTCATAAAAATCAAAACGTTTTATATGTTGTATATACCTTATAAAAAGGAGTTATATTTTTTGATTATCTGTGAATATTATTTTGACTGTAGGTCTTCAAAAATCGAGTATTTATCATATAGCCATATTTATTTCCGAGAGAGAGAGAGAGAGAGAGTGAGAGAGAGAGAGAGAGAGAGAGAGGAGAGAGAGAGAGAGAGAGAGAGAGAGAGAGAGAGAAGAGAGAGAGAGAGAGAGAGAGAGAGAGAAGAGAGCGAGCGAGAAAGAGGGAGGGAGGGAGGAGAGAGAGAGAAGAGAGAGAGAGAGAGAGAGAGAGAGAGAGTGAGAGAGAGAGAAGAGAGAGAGAGAGAGGAGAGGAGAGAGAGAGAGAGAGAGAGAGAGAGAGAGAAGAGAAGGAGAGCGAGGAGAGAGAAGAGAGAGAGGGGAGGAGGTGGGGAGGGCGGGGAGGAGAAGCCGCTAGATTTATAACACGTTCTGGATGTGATTCCAACCGCCGTTTCTAGACTGAAGTGTAGGAAAAAAAGATGACAGCTAGTATGCATATGGGGAAAGGGCGACTTGATGTAACGGTTTTTACACCCCCCCCTTTCCTCCCCTCCTCAAATTCAAAATCCGGAATGTCTCACGTGCTCGAACATGTTCTATGACGCAACCCCCCCACCCGCCACAACATGTAGTACGTTCTCCAACATGCACCTGTATGTCATATGAGGATGTTTTTGATATTGAATGTTTTAATGATCTAATATTTTTTTATTTTGAATAACTTTGATAAGGTGATCATTCTGATTTTGATAAATTTTTAATGATTTAATAATTTCGATTTTTTATGAATTTTGATAATTTAATAAATTTGATTTTGACTAATCTTAATGATTTTGAGGTTTTAATATATCTTATTAATAATGCGCATACCCCGACTCCCTGGTATCTTTGGTTTCTAAAAAATATGAAAAATAATATATGCTAATGAATTGCGTGCCTTTCGAGAAGCTGTGCGAGCGAGGATTCTGATTTTTGACAATTTTATTTAAAATAAATACCCACATTCTCGAATATAGATATTGATTTGCCATGCTTGGCTGAAAAAAAGTTGATGGGAAAGGTTTTCAGACGGAAACGATCATTATCGTCTGACTGGAAGATCAACGATTCGCTCAAAAATGGACAAAATTTTAGAAAATTGTCAAAAAAATTGACGGAAAAAGTGCTAGTGAGACAGCACCTTAAGGTAGTATGTTGGTATTTCTCTCTCTTTCTCTCTCGATCCTCTCTCATCTCTCTCTCTCTGTCGTCTTCTCGTCTCTCTCTCTCCCTCGACCTTCCTCCCTCTCTCCTCTCCTTCTCTCTTCGTCCCTTCATCCTCCCTCTTTCCTCTTCTCGAGTCTCCCTTCTCTCTCATCTCTATCTATCCGGTTTCATCCTCCTCCTCCCTCTACTCCCTCCACCTCGCTCAGCTCCTTTTCTCGCGCCCGTCCTCCGCTCTTCCCTCTCTCGTCCGCGCACCTCCGATCTCTCGGACCGACTCTCTGCCTTTCCTTTCTCTCACTCTCATCACGGCGTCATCGCTCTCTCTCTCTCCTCCCCCTCCTCTCCTCTCTCTTCCTCTCCCTCCTCCTCTTCTCTTTCTCGCCTTCTCTCCCTCCTCTTCTCGCCTCCTCGAATCTCTCCGCTCTCTCCCAGCTCTCTCTCTCTTCCCTCCGACAGGCTCAGTCTTCCTCCTCTTCACCTCTCTCACTCGTCTCATTNCTCTCTCTCTCTCTCTCTCTCTCCTCTCTCTCTCTCTCTCTGTTCTCTCTTTCTCTCTCTCTCTCTCTCTCTCTCTCTCTCTCTCTCTCTCTCTCTCTCTCTCTCTCTCTCTCTCTCTCTCTCTCTCTCTCTCTCTCTCTCTCATCTCTCTCTCTCTCCTCCTCTCTCATCTCTCTCTCTCTTTCTCTTCTCTCTCTCCTCTCTCTCTCTCTCTCTCTCTCTCCTGTTCTCTCTTTCTCTCTCTCTCTCTCTCTCTCTCTCTCTCTCTCTCTCTCTCTCTCTCTCTCTCTCTCTCTCTTCTCTCTCTCTCTCTCTCTCTCTCTCTCTCTCTCTCTCTCTCTCTCTCTCTCTCTCTCTCTCTCTCTCTCTCAGTGTTGCCATGCCGTGTCGTCTCTCCGGTGTTGAGGTCAGACGATCTCGATGGCTGCGAGGAGGGGGGGGGGGCGAGGTGGGGGGTATAAATCCGCGCGACACCTCTTGCTCTGGTGGTGTTGCACTCGCGTCTCGAGGTGTAGCCAATCTTCGCAATACGTAAATATATGACAAAAACGTATGCATTTGCCAAAGTTCATTTCTCACTCCCTAGTTCGCAAACTATAAATAATAGGTTTAAAATGTTTACAAATGCTAAATATAATAGAGGTACAGGCCTCACAAGAATAACCCAACCAAAATTACTTACTTTTGCGGGCAATTAATAAGATTGAGATCATGCTTTATGTAATAACATCATAATAAGAATACAATTCAGTGAAAAGGATCACCAAATTCTTATTGCAATCAATATACCTTTAATATGACTTTCAACCTAACACAAACACACGTCCCAACAGGCGAGAATACAAATAAAATAAAAATAACAGACAAACCTTCTGCCTAAGCCTCGATGCGGTAACCACTATCTCGCCTGTTCGTACATGTTACGTACCTGATTGTCTGTCACCTGCGCGAGCCGAGCAGTCGGTATGACGTCACTGTCTCTCTCACCTGTGTCGCCCTATATACGTTTCGCTAATTAGCCTCAAGGGGCAATACAGTGCTTTTCCAAAGGTTGTTTCGACCTCACTTCTCAAATCGATGGTGATTATATAATCTATGATGCAATGCCTTCAAGTATAAGGGAAGAGAAGGAATACGCAGCGAAAACTCCGCCATTGAACCTGCCATGTTACACGGCTGTGCGCGCGGTGAAGGAGTGTAGTGGACGTGAGGGAAGTTAATCATATTTATAATCAAATAAGATCATTATTAAGTGAATTAAGATTTAAATACTTACGAGTGAGAAGGGCTTCAGGGTCGTGACGGACGGGTCGTGCTGAACTACCCGCCTGCCACCACCACCACCACTTTTAATAAAACAGCTCTCCTGTCTGAAGGTTGCCCTCTACAAGACCCGCGTTGTAGTATGCCAAATTATCACAGCTGGAAACACTACAGTAGTACCCGCACTCGACAACAGCGGTAACGACGGCGGCAGCCAAGGTCTATATAAGGAATTATATAGACCTCGGCGGCAGCGAGAGTGGAGGAGACACTGGCGAGCTATTGCACTATTATACCTTCGCTATGAAGAAAATAAATATGCAAGAGATTTTAGAATTACACAAATTGACCTTGCTTAACCGAAAATTTCTAATTCTTCTAATCTCATCCCGGAGAGACATGTGCATGACAACAGCGCAATCGTCGTTGACCTTACATGCGATGAGAAAGGTGGTAGGGGTCGGGGTCTATATAAGTAAGGTCTCGTCATTTAACAGATTTATTTTCTTTTTAAGCCTCCGGGCTAGTACAGTGGTAACGTGTCGGCTTCTTATTCGCGGGAGGGAGGGAGGGAAAGAAAGAGAGTGAGTGAGAGAGAGAAAGTGAGAGAGTGAGTGAGTGTGAGTTAGTGAGTGGGGGAGTGAGATAGAGAGTGAGTGAGTGAGAGAGAGAGAAAGTGAGAGAGTGAGTTAGTGAGTGAGAGAAAGAGAGATTTGAATTGATTTGAGCAGAGAGAGTGAGTGAGACAAAGAGAGATATGAGTTGATTTGAGCAGAGTGAGTGATTGAGAGAGTGAAAGAGATAGTAAGAGAGTGAGTGAGAGTGAGAGAGTTGAATAGATTTGA
>NW_020870769.1:52816-67816 GCF_003789085.1 Penaeus vannamei | reverse complement strand
TACTCCGTCCCGTTCGTCAAGTGCAAACATTTATATCTTTATGATTTCCATGAGAGAAAGAAAAAGAAAGAGAAGGAGAAGGAGAAAAAGAAAGAAAGAAAAGGGAAGGAGAGGGAGAAAGAAAGAAAGAGAGAGAAAGAGATGGGGAAGGAAAAGAAGAACGAGAGAAGGAATGAAGAAAGAAAGGAGGGTAAGGAGGATGAAAGGGAAGGGAAGATGGAGGGAAAGAGGGAGAGGAGGAGACGAGAGGAGAGGAAGGAGGGACGAGAGGGGAGAGGAAGGGGGGGACGAAGGGAAGAGAGATGAAAGGGAAAAGGAGGAGGACGAGAGGGGAGAGGGGAAGTGGATGGAGAGAGCAGAGGGAAAAAAACGAGGGGAGGGAGGATGAAGGAAAGGAAAGGAGGAAGGAGGAAAGACAAAGGAAGATGGAGGGAAGCAGGAAGGAGAGGAAACGAGGAGGGAGTTGACGAGGATGGGGAGAAAGGAGGTACGAAAGGAATGAGAAAGAAGGATGGGGGAAGAGGAGGGGGACGAGGAATATTGGAAATGGAAAGGTAAAAAAAGGGGAGATAGAAACGGGGACATAAGAGTACATATTTTTTTATTATCTTTAGCCATTACCTTTGCGGGTAATTAATACCATTTTCGTAACCGGTTGAAGAAGGTTAGTTCTTTATTGCTTTGCATTCTGGTTCATATAGAGAATATCGTAAAGTAAATCTTCCTGTTTTTTGTAAATGGAGAGACAATAAGAAGAATGGTAGATTAAGGTTTATGTGATATTATATCTACTGATATTTCTTCTATTTTTTTTTATCCTTCTTAAGGAACTCTATTTCGAAAGTTTTTTATGTTTTATTCTTCATATTTTTTATTGTTAAGGATATTCGTGTAAATACGATTTTTTTTTTTTTTTTCTTGTCACTTATATATCGGACCGATGATCTACCTCTCCCGTCCGTTTTCTATTCCCTGCTCTGCCGTTTTCCCTATAACCCTTTTCTGCTTGTGCACAGGGGAGACTGCGAAGAAAAGCAGGAAGAGATATGGCAGATCGCTGTGGAAAATTTACTCAGGTTGGAGAAAAAGGAGGAATCAAAAGTTTAACAGCTTTCAGTTTTCTGTAAGATCTTGCAAAATGTTGCTCAAAACACGATGGAAAGAGTTGACAATGTTATTTTCCTTTGTGATTCAGGAAAGGCATGAGTTTTACATAAATATAACATTTACGATATTGAATAACACAATTACCTTTTTTGCAATAAAAGGAATTCTCAACTAACAGGTGAAGTTACAAAAAAAAATCCTGACTGGTGATTTGGATAATTTTTGGACAAGATGCAAGTTACTACTAATAAGTCTTGTAGTATTTATGTTTGATCTTTTCCTACACTAAGTTGTTGGTACATGTATTTTTTTCCTAAGAAACATTATTTTCTGGAAAATATTAATGGCAGAGGCGTTTTCCTTGTCTGTTTATACCTCTATGCTACATATTTTCATGATACTAGGTAAATGACAAATAAATACAGTCGAGGGGTGTAAATAGGCAAGTAGAACACGTAAGTTTGGTAAATATATGTATCTTGTCATCGTCAGGGAGAGATGCATGTCCTTTTACTTCTTTCAGATTATTATTTTTATTCTTTATTATTTTTATTTATTTATTATTTTTTATTTTTTTTTTTTGCAGGCCAGAAAAAATATGTAGCAACACTTAAAACGTCCTTTTTTACGAAAAGACAAGAGGAATGTTGGACCTTTCTCCTCTCCCTTCGTATTGAATTGGTCAGATAGTAAGTATCTACGCTCGAGGCAAGAATGGTCAGAGGATCAGGAACGTAGATTGGGTCAAATTAATCCGACTATTTCAATATATATGATACATATATAAATATATGTTATTCGCACATGCACCGGTAAAATTAAAATTATTATTACATTATCATACTGCATATATTGGCCTTTATTTCTTCTAAAAATAATAAAAAACGACTCATTCCATATACAAACTCCCCCCACTACAGTAAATACGACAAGAAAAATGAATTACATGAGTGATATGTCTTACCATCTTCAGGGGCAGATGAATGTTGATTTGCTGAACTGATTTAACACAGGTGCGCTGCACTCTTAAGGTGAAGCATTTCATAAAATTACGGATAGAGAATATGTTACTTTATTTTCCAATAGTCATTTCTCATACATTCCTAGTTATATAATTGATGTATTGTACATGTAATATATATATGTACATAAGTAAGATTTATTGGCAACTGAAGCAGCATTTTCGAAGTCCTCCAGGATTTCATCTTCAAGTTTGAAAAGGAATTGGAAAGAGAAAGGACTATAAGAGGGAGAGGGCGAAAAGCAACAATGGGAAAGATGGTCACGTGAAGACAGATAAACGGGAAAGAAGGCAGGTCACGTCAGGTCGAAGATTCAGGCGGTCTATGCAATGGGTGGCCGGCAAAAGGGAGTAATCTCGGAAGGAGGAATACCACTAATAAGATTGAAGCTGGCAGCTGATTTATAGAGGATTCCATTAGTCTATGGGCGACGGACATCACTCAGCTGAAAGACAATTCGCGCAGCTGACCAATTCATCTGATGGCCTGTGCCGCACGGGTGGCAGAAGAGGGTGTTGTTGGTGTGTCCCCTAGACACAACATATCTACGTTCACAGAGACGCTAAGACCTGTCACGCCACAGAGCTTGCAGGAAGCACAAGATATAGCATACTTGCCAACTGCCGAGGAACTGGAGAACTGATGTAGAGCAGTTCATGGCGGAGAGTCTTAACCTGGCGACACAAACCTGCAGTTGAAAATGCGAAGGGGCGATGGAGAGTAGATTTTCTCTGTGCAGGACATACAAAGAACAGACAGGTGAGGAGTCTTTCTTGAAGGAAAGAAGTAGGTGAAGAAGACTTCCATGACTTTAATGTTTTACTCCTCTTATTTTTTCAAGAAAAGATTAATAACACTTTTCAAAATGATGTAACTTTAAATATTTTTAATCTTATTTTTCACGCGTTGTGCTATTCATCCTTTAACTGTAAGTTTTCGAGTTTTGATTCATGTTATTGACATTGAGAAAAAGTATGTTTTAGCAAATTTCAGCTAATTTCGACACCGTCTTGATTTTTTATATATAGAAAAAATAATATCACAATGCTAAACAAATACGTTTGTAGATTTGTACTCCATTTTGACATTCGAAACAACTTAATGAGAATCTAAAAGGAAATGTCTGAGCAGTTAGCATTTACATCTGCAAAAAGGTAACTTTGAAATACAGAAATATTTGTGTCTTTTCATACGACTGTAAACAATATCTTACCTGACCGGAAGGTGGCTCTCCACGCATTCGTCCCTCGCTTAATTAAAGGCTTCTGTCAAAGTCCTCCGGAGTCTCCATATCGCAGGAAGCCGCCTCCTTCTGCGTCTTCCACTCCCGAGCTTAGTTTACCCAAGGACGATAGCAAAGAGATGAAGACACACGGGGTCTACACTCGCCAACACCACGTCCTCGACAAGGTGATCGAGGTCTCTTAGGGGGTCTCCCATGTACTTTCCCTAATAAACCCACAAGCCAAGACCCCTTGCCATGACCTCCATCAAGAACAACCCCTTCTCGTTCATATCGTGGTTCATGGAGTGCCTACCTGTCCCGTTGATGATTATTCCTTTATATTTGTTCCTGGTCTCCCGTTCTCCTGCGGCGGGTATTACCTGTACATGCTTGAGGGGCGTCTGATCTGTAAAACTATTTGTCGCCAAGTAACTTTTAAAATGTACGACTTGTGTAGTATCCCAAAAGCCCTAACACTTTGATACATTGATCTTGCCTCATGGTTGCTACAAAACACGATATCACTAGCTTTTTTTTTCTGATTCACATAAAAAGTGACGCTTTGTATCTTATCGTGTCCACTGGGAGTGAGCTCTGTCTTCACATAGAGTCCAAATCTCAGTCAACCGGATATTTCCAAAGATAACGGGCATTCCCTCCCTGTCTTATTGGTTGAATTATATCAAGTCAAAGTACACAGCATTTCCTTTGATATCTCAAAGCCGGTAATGTTGTATCATAAAAGGTTATAGAGGTACAGATTTTTTTTTTTCCCACCGGTCATTGCCACACTATGTGACTCGGACAGGTTAGAACTTCTTGCCATGTAGTTTCAGAGACCATCTTTACTGACTAATTTTGCCTTTAGAGAATGAATATGTATTTGATGTACTGCTAATAAGACAAAAATATTTTCTGCACCTTCATATAAGTTCTGTCTCAATAATCATACAATGTAATTCGTAATTAATGATAATATAAATGTGATATATCTGAAAAATACTTTGCTCTGATTGGCTGACCAGATTGTATCACTTTGCATCAAGGTAGAGGCATACAAACTGATACAAACTGGAAAGATGTTTCCGTAGGTTCGAATAATGTATGCATAAAGGGCAAACATATATCAAAGTGTTTGGGGTTTTGGACAAGCTACAAAAAAGGCCTTAAGTCTTCCCCTCTACCTTCATCTCTTCTTATTTAATGAATCACTTCTCTTTCTTATCTTGAGGTTGGAGAGACTTAATTTGCAAAGTTGAAGTAACATTGATATTATTATAGAAGCGATGCCTTCTCATAACTAGCATTGTGATCCTGTGCCGCAGTTTGGGCAATAAACTTTACCTCAGAGTGTCCCCAAAAGCTCAACGCGAATAAGGATGGGTGAATTCCGTGGCATGCATTCATGTGATGTGCTGGGCTGAGGGAGGGTGGAGAGGTGTCAGGTGCCAGGGATATGATTATGATTATAATTTAGTTATCGGTTGTCATAATAGATATTCTTCTATGTGACATGCTGTGTTTCTTTTGCTTCTACATTACCCCGTGTGCAAGGAATGCCCAGGGTTACCATCCACTGGCAGCGTGTGGGATTGAACGCACGCCAGCAAATTGTTGGACGAGAACGCAACCACCTCACCAAAAGGGAGGAGCTCGAGGTGGCAGGGGGGTGGGCGTGGGGGAAGGCAGTGGCAGTGGGGAGACAGTCACTGCATCTTCATCTCTTTAAACAATTGAAGATCATTCCTTCCTTTTTCTCTGCTCTGATAGGTTGCCGAGACTTCCAAGATGCACCATGTACCGCTTTAATTTAGAAGGCTTTGGTAGATTGATGTGTAAAGCAAAGGGATAAGCACACATTACCTTACTGAGGATAGTACAAATCTCTCTCCCTCCTTCTTCAGATGTGCAAGGCAGGCTTCATCACTACAAACGAGCTGATGGATTGAAGGAGTGTCGCAGTTCTTTGCTCTACTTGATGCCATGTGAGGTTCAGCAAAAAATTGAAATGTTTTGACCTTTTTCAGATTCTCTTGGAGAAAACAATTAACAAATGAGACGCTTTGAATGTAAACAAATGCATGTGGTTGAGTAGCAGATCTTTGCGTTGAAATTAAACAAACTATTATGCAAAATGATCATATACTTTTCCATAAGTTATATCTTACTTTCTTTTTTGTATCCCAACCAGACACTTCCTTAATACATATAATTACAATTTTAATGACAAAACTACCATGCTAATGCCTCTAACCTCTGTACTACTAATGCTAACGCTTCAGACATGTGGCTGTAGTAGAGAGTGGGTAGATGATGGGGCATACTAAAAAGTTTATGCCAATATTCTGACCTGCAATATCTGGTGGAACAGTGTATAAGTAGCTATGTCAATATTAGAGATAAATGAAAAACTGTAAACTAGCTTAGATGCTGACGAAGAATGTGTCCTATTTTATATTATGAACGCCTTGAGACAAGTGTCTATAGAGGTCACAAGATTTGGCACTTATTCTATAAATGGTATATTTTCCCTCTCTGGCACAATTACTGCATGCTGAATCATATTTGCCTCCTAGCAGCAGTGGCAATTCTTGGAAGCCTCACATAACAGTGTCATCAAATATGAAGACCTGCAAGGAAATATGCTCCTTATGCTGTTAACATTTCATTTCTCCTTGATTGAACAGATCACCTGTGTGTGGAAAGCATAATTTCATAGTAAGGAAATTACGTACACAACCTGCTATATTTGAAAACCACTGGAAAGGAATGTCGGCAAGCCATTTGCCTACATACACTGCCAATGATTTTTGGTTTACTATATTGATAATTGCAGATTTATAAAAAGGATAATCAAAAGCAAAGCGAGTTTCACATTTTTTTTCAGTATATCGGACCAGCACAGACAAACGTGTAAATGCATGTACTTGTTTTGCTTACAAAGCGGGTATCAAATGCCACAAAAGAATTAATGTTGTAATTTCCATATTTTTTTTAAAGAATCCTCTAATCCTCTGGTTCTCCCTTTTGCTTCAAACATTACTGTGTTTTAGAAACTTTCTTCGTGACAGAAACATTTGAAGAGCCATTAGGAGGATCGATCTTTATGTTGATAACCAATTCACAGCCAGTGCAAATCGTAGAAAGGAGGAAAGTGTTGACATTTAAGGTGAATCTTGAAGGGCACAGCTCAGTGTAACACATTGGACATTCTTCGATTGCATGGTGGACGACTAGGTAATACCCACTTGATGGAACAGATTCCCGTGTTTTTCTACCTTCGTTTCTTCGAGAACGATTGGATACGGGTTTGTTCTTCGGAGACTTTGATTTTCTCTCCAAGTCCTTTGGTGATTTGGGTGAATTCAAGCTGCCAGATGAGCTTGTGCTTTCTGGGATGCTCTCTCTACTAAGCCTTCCGAGGGATGGTTCTATACTATTTCCCTCGACTTCAGGACACGAACCAAAACGCATTTTCATTCCTATACTGGATGAACTGGGCAAGCCTGTGCTTTCTTTTCTTACCTCTGTATAATCGCTGGCAATCTGATATTCAACTGTCTCACTTAAATGTTCCAGGTCATATGTCTGAGCTAGGATATAGTCACCTTCTTCTCCATTTTCACGGACTGGAGAGCTTTGGAATTCCTGCTCGTCTGTTTGAAATGGATCTCTTGTTTCCTGGTCATTATCTATATTTGGTTGAGAGGAATTTCCGTCCAGAAACATTTCGCACAGATCGACTGCAATTTGGAGTGGTTTAGTTGATATTCATCGGCGTAAAGTCTGTGGCAAAGTCATTCTAGTGTAGCGTGGCAGCATTCCAAGTTTCCTTCTTAAAAACAAGGATTTCGTCGGTCCTGAAACAGAAAAGAACCACAAATCCTCATTGCTTTTAGTTATGATCGTAAAAAAGTATAAGCATTATCCGGAGATACAATCAGCAATGTTCCAGCACAAAACATATATATCAAAATTACAATGCAGCTTACATTTGTTACATGTACGAAATTTATGAACAGTCCAAACTAAACACTGCCGAAAGCTGTTCTGCAGCCTGACCCTTGCAATCACAAAATAGTGAGAAAAGGAACGCTGTACGATGTCTTCGAGGCAGTGGCTCAGGTACAACTGCGCCTCACACGAGAGAGGCAGGCGTGGCTGGCAATGGCCTTGGCGCTGATTGGCTAGACGCCTGCTCGGCCTATTGCCCGTCGCGTGTCATCTTATTGTATTACCGGGTTTGCAAATTCTCTTCTCCTCTCAGCTGCAATATCCTTCAACCCCGTTAAAACAACTCGCCCTGCAAGTCATGTCTTTGCAAATATTTTTTTCCATCCCGACATCTATTCTCCTCTCCTAAGAGTAATGGATTTGATCAGCTAACATGTGTTAGACTTCGTTTGGTATGTCTCCTCATATTCACTTCTCTAATCGAGGAATTTACAAATGGTTTAAGTTTAAGTAGTGTGTATATTGAATGTGTACTTTCTTGTTCCCTTCGTTGTTTTGCTAGCAGTGTGTGTGTGTGTGTGTGTGTGTGTGTGTGTGTGTGTGTGTGTGTGTGTGTGTGTGTGTGTGTGTGTGTGTGTGTGTGTGTGTGTGTGTGTGTGAATAGGATTCGGGCTACTTTCTCTGTCAATTTGCTACTTTTAGGGAACTTTATGTTACTTTCGATGAGTTTGATCTGACGGCACTTGTATGGCCACGACTTTCAGATGTCCCCGTGGGATCACAGATACCAGACGTCCATATCAGACAGCGATAACTGAGGAGACAACCGGAGATGACGAGGAACCACGTGGCAAAGGCGAAGCGAAAAGGTACAGCCACGGTCAAAACAAGAGCATGTTCCGAATACCGTTTCGAACATCTGTTTACTGCCACACTTTTCGTATAGGCTAAGACTGTTTCGAAGCTTCAGTTCATTAAAAGATTTTCGTCCGCCACTTTTACATGTATCATATAATTGTTTAAACATATCTAACCAAGAGAAACTACAAGTAATCATATGTGAAAACCTCACATCGCGTGATCTGAGACCGTATTTACCAAAATTCTTTACGCTGCATCTTGGATTACACAGTCTCGCATTATTTTCTTTCTTTCTTTTTCTCTCTCTTTTTTAAGTGTGGACAATTCTCTGGACGCACTGCAACGAAGAGAAGGATAAGAAAAGGAATGCTAGTAGTCGGAAGCCAACGGAAGACAACGAGAGGACTGTATAAATATTAGTTATAGCTACCATTAATCTTTCCATTATTTATTGGATAATTAGCATGAAATCACCTACCAATTGTCTATCGGGATTTATTGCAGAGTGTATTAATTTAATACAAATAAGAAAATCATATAAAGTAAACAGTATTGTGTAACAACTCGTAAGCTGTACATATAGCCGTACCATAAGCGCAACTTGCAGGAAGAAGAGTCGTTACAGGGAGATGGTCGTTGCAGGGAGGAGGGTAGTTACAGGGAGGGTCGTTGCAGGAGAAGTTCGTTACAGGGAGATGGTCGTTGCAGGGAGGGTCGTTACAGGGAGAAAGGTCGATGCAGGGAGGAGGGTCGTTGCAGGGAGAAGGGTCGTTGCAGGGAGATGGTCGTTGCAGGGAGGAGGGTAGTTACAGGGAGGAAGGTCGTTGCAGGGTCGTTACAGGAGATGGTCGTGCAGGAGGGGTAGTTACAGGGAGGAGGGTAGTTACAGGGAGGAAGGTCGTTGCAGGGAGGAAGGTCGTTGCAGGGAGAAGGGTCGTTACAGGGAGATGGTCGTTGCAGGGAGGAAGGTCGTTGCAGGCAGGAAGGTCGTTTACCATCAGCAATCCCTAATCCCTGCAATGCGAATGACAGACTGAAGATGTCCGTTAAATAGGTTAATTGGTAGGATTTAAACGAATGAATTTATCTTTAATATTCTTTTATTTCATGAACTTACTTACTTTATTATGAAACAAAAAAAATATGATTATTACAATGTCTCAAACCGCCAAACACTAACAAAATAACCAAGCTATTGGGATTCTCAATAGCAAGCAACACATCTGGAAACAAGCAACAAGATCAGAAGATAAACCAACCAATTTTCCACAAGTTCGCCTAAGAGGAGTGGTCGCTAATCCATGAACAGTCAACTACGTAATGGAAGTCCAGCGCGGGAAAACTTGTTGGCTTCCATGTTGATTTTCTTGTGTATCGACCAGCAGCATGTGGCCATGTTAACACAGTTAGCCAGTCTAGATAAAGTCGTATAAGTTTTGTCTCCCTTAGAAAACTGATTATATATATATAAATGGTGTGTTATATATATATATATATATTATATATATATATATATATATATATATATATATATATATAAAGATGAAGTGGAAACTAACCTAACGAGCGCTTGGGGTTAACGGTTGGTAAAAAAATAATAATAAATAAATAATAAATAAAAATAAATAATAATAAATCAGGTACCTGCTGCTACAGGACTGAATTCGATTTAAATACCAATGAAAAAAGACATACTGCAATGAACGTATGTACTCAAATGTTTGTGATAGACAGAGAGAGGGAGGGGGGAGAGAGAGGGAGGGGGGAGGGAGAGTGAGGGAGGGGGAGGAGAGGAGAGGGGAGAGAGAGGAGAAAGCGGGAGGAAGGAGAAAAGAGAGAGGGAGAGTTATCAATTATCTAAAATATCTACTTGCATGCACTGGCTTCGTCACTTTTTCCCCCTGTAAAACACCATCAAGAACACTTCTATTTTTCTTCTCGTTTCTCTTTACTCACGTCTTTATCATCATCCTCTTCACACGTCCTCTACTCTCATTCGGCGCTGATTAGGTACCCGTCTGACCCTAATCTTCATGGGTAACGATTAGAATAGAATCACACAGGAATTTAAAATTTAAACGCTAATCTTTCTGTGTGACACATGCACTTGTCTTTTTTCTCTTTCATTCTCTTTCTCCGTCTGTCTGTATGTCTGTCGCTGCTTCTGTCTCTGTTTCTCTCTTTCTCTCTGTTTCTCTCTCCTCTCCCTCCTCCTTCCCTCCCCCCTTCCCTCCCTCCCTCCTTCCCTCCTCTCCCACTCCCTCTCCCTCCCTCCCTCCTTCCCTCCCCCTCCTCCTTCCTTCCCTCCTTCCCCCCTCCCTCCCTCCCTCCCTCCCTCCCTCCTTCCCTCTCTCTCCCTCTCTGTCTAACCTTCACATTGACCCTTGACCTTTCTCTTTCCCTCTCCTGCTGAATTCCTCTCCTCTTAACCTCACCGTTAACCCTTTCCTCTACCTCTCCCTCACCCCATGCATGCCATCACATTTACCATTAATTAGTATCAACCTTACCGTCTTTTTCACCCTCGCCCTTAGCTGCCCCCCCCCCTCCGTCTCCTTCACTCCCCCCTCTCTCTCTCTCTCTGTCTGTCCTCTCTGTCTCTCTCTCTCTCTCTCTCTCTCTCTCTCCTCTCTCTCTCTCTCTCTCTCTCTCTCTCTCTCTCTCTCTCTCTCTCTCTCTCTCTCTCTCTCTCTCCTCTCTCCTCTCTCTCTCTCTCTCTCTTCTCTCTCTCTCTCTCTCTCTTCTCTCTCTCTTCTCTCTCTCTCTCTCTCTCTCTCTCTCTCTCTCTCTCTCTCTCTCTCTCTCTCTCTCTCTCTCTCCTCTCTCTTCTCTCTCTCTCTCTCTCTCTCTCTCTCTCTCTCTCTTCCCTCTCTCTTTCCTTCTACCTATCTATCTATCTTTCCTTTTCTCTGTCTATCTCTTTCCTTCTCTCTCTTTCTATCTCTCTATCCTTCTCTCCCTCTCTCCCTCCCTCTTTTTTACATTCACTTGTCCTCTCGCACCGCTTAAGGGATTCCCATGAACAGCAAAAAATGGTTGCTCTATCCTCAAACTCGCACAGCTTGCAGGTTAGACGGGTTTCTGGTGCATCTTCAAAACTTGCAAGAATGTCGACAGAGTAGCGAGAAGATTCGATAGAGTCTACAGCAAAAGAGAGAAGCATTTATTTTCATTTTTATTTGGTCATTTGATGGAGAACTTTTTCAAGTTTAGTCGAGGTATTAAGTTTGTTGTTTCATAATTATATTTTTTTTATGTTGCAGTCAATTGATATATATCTAAGTTACCCATTTGCTTGGTAATTTGCTTAGATATGGCTGACGATATACTTAATAGTACTTATCATTTATGTAATCATTTAACTGAAATGATCCCATAATAACATAAAAGCAATTATCTACATTAGTGGTGCTTAACTCTCTTCAGTGTACCCACTCCTTTCAAATTAGTAGTCAATTCCCAGACCCCCTGAATTGATTAAATAAAAAATACTAAACTGCAAATTTGGTGCCATGCATTTATACTAATTATTATTCACAAAGCTTATATATTTATTGTGATTCCGTAGTACATAATCCTCCCATTGAAGTATATGTACGAAAATAATTTACAGCTAATTCTGCACCCTATATGTACCAACAAGAAAAAAGGTTTTCAAACAGAGAAACTCACTAAAGCAAAAAGGTCTGCGTGTTGATAATGCGGGAAGGATCGCACGGTCTGAGACTTGACGAGAACCTCCCTCCCCCTTTTTTATTCGCGTGTATTTTATGCGTCTTTCTCGTCCCTCCCTCGTCCTCATACGCGTATCCTGCACTGGAGTCTGATGCTAATTTACCTCTTCAGGAGGGAATCATCTCAGGGCATATGATCTCCTAAGAGAACAGTATCTGTATTTTCCTGAAAGCAGTTTTATTTTCTCTCCGCACATATAATAATGATAATAATAATAATAATAATAATAATAATAATAATAATAATATAATAATAACAATAATAATAATAATAATAATAATAATAATAAAATAACAACAATAATAATAATAAAAATAATAATAATAATATAATAATGATAATGATAATAATAAATAATAATAATAATAATAATAATAATAATAATAATAATAATAAATAACCTAATAAAAATAAATAAAATCTGCAAAATATAGATCTTGCCTAAATATTTCATATGCATCCACACACCCCCGGTTAAGAACTACGGATCTACATACCACGTAGATATGTGGTTGTGTATCACACAGATAATTACCATCAGCTGCTACACCAACTGCCATCACCAGTTGTTGAGGAATTAATATCTTTACTTACAGCACCGAACGAGGCTAGCTGTAAACAAGATAAGAGCGGCAGATGAGCATTGGTGGTCATGCTGCTGCTGCTATGCGTGCATGCTGTGGAACTTGGGAATTTACGTCCTTAGTATCATTTACGTATATCACACAATATTATTTTTATTCATGAACTGGTCGAAAAAGTGATTTAGACTTACTTGAAGAAGATGATGAGAATGTTGTTGAGAGAGTTTTGAGAGAGAGAGAGAGAGAGAAGAGAGAGAGAGAGAGAGAGAGGAGAGAGAGAGAGAGAGAGAGAGAGAGAGAGAGAGAGAGAGAGAGAGGAGGAGAGAGAGAGAGAGAGAGAAAGGGACTTTGACATGTTTATTGAGACAAAAGTAAGATTGTCTCTAATATTTTTTAACAGTATCGTGCATCATGAGGGGAGGAACTAGAAGAAAAGAGGGGAGCTTAAGGTTAATTATCGAGCTAACAAAAGCACTTGTGAGAATCATTAAAAGTTTTTAAGTTTTCTTTACTTTCTAAGATATCGTGTTTGCTATACTTCGTATTCCGAAAGAATAACGATTCGAAAAAGTAAAATTAACCATTTTATAATTAAATATAAGTAAAGATAAACAACGCTAAAAATAAAAACAAAGCTGAATGTCTAAAGAAAAGGCGCCAAAGGCATCACCTGCAGCCAATAGGAATCCTCGACTCATGCGCGTTAGGTGGAAATGCGCGCGCTTGATTGGCCAGCGGTAGACAAAGGGAGAGAGACCGCCAAGCCACGCTGCTATCCCTGTGGTTCCCCAGCTGTACCCTGGCTTACTTATCTTCAATTACCTTTTCTCCATTCCTTCTCCTTCCTTTACCACTAATTCTTCCTTCCACATTTTTTGTCTTTCAAGTCTAGTTGTACTATACAGGCAACCCACCGAGCATCAATCTTTCCATTTATTACATTATAATACTAAATTTAACGAAATACAACAAATTTGCTGAAGAGTCTTTCTCTAAGTAATTATCATGCAGATTGTTTGAGGATTTCAAAGTATAATTTGAATAAGTAGTAAGCTTGCCACACCTACTACATTGGCGCACCCCTCTCCATTCTTCTAGAATCGCTCCCCCCCCCCCCCCCACCGGAATCCCTTGGGGTCGCGTCCTATCGGTTAAGAACCACTACGCAGTTACCATATACCCAATTACTTTCTTTAACATTTTATTTCATTACGATTTTTCTCTCTCCTTTTCTGATTGATATTCGAAGTATCATTTCAATTTCAGACTGAAAGGTACAACAGCAGTACTAACTTAAAGATACGCGAATATAAAAATAAAATTCCTTACTGACTCATGGCGTCAGTCTGTTGCCATGGGACGCTCTGCCTCAAGGCCCTCCTGGCTGCCCTCCCACTTCCGCTGGTCATGCTCCACCCTCGTGCTACGTTCGCATCATATATGTATACATGTATATAAATATATATATATATATATAATATATATATATATATATATACATATATATATTATACATATATATACATATATATATATATATATATATATATATATATACATATACACATGTTGGCGTTTATGTACTCACCTGGTTCAATTCAGTCCGTTCCGTTCTGTTCCGTTCCATTCAGTTCGGTTCGGTTCGGTTCAGTTCAGTTCAGTTCAGTTCAGTTATATTCCGTTCAGTTTTGTTCCGTTCTGTTCAGTTCTCTTCCATTCTGTCCTGTACCGTTCCGTTACGTACCGTTCAATTCAGTTATGTTCCGTTTCGTTAAGATCTCCTCCGTTTGGTGCCGTTCCGTTCCGTACCGTCCAAATCAGTTCTCTTCCGTTCCTTTTTGTTCCGTTCCGTTCAGTTCTGTTCCCCCGCGGTCGGAGACCAAGCTGAGCGGTGACGAAGCTGAGACGAGTGATGCCAAATTCTCTCGTCAGCTGATCATCCTGATGTCATGACGTCATCGCTCTTCCATGTAGTTCAAGGGCAATCGTCTCGACTCTGTTTTTTTATTTCTGTCTCTAATCATTTATATTTTTTCTTATTATGGTAAAGATACACATGGTGGTTTGGTGGTGGTTTATGACGTCATTTAAGGGTGACGTCATTGATTTTAGCTAATCATCACCAAATGAGTAAATAAATAGATAAAAAAAAAAAAAACAGAAAAAGAATGGAGAACACGTATCACTTTGATGATTATAAATAGGGGAAATAATTTTCTCGTCACCATCAACAATAGGGGAATTAATATAAAAATATGTAAATTCAGGTTGTCAGGTTGTATGAGTGTTTTATACATGTGTCTGTGTCTCTATGTATATATATTTATATATGTTTATGTATATATATTCATATATGTCTGCATGTATATTAATTCATATATGCATCTGCATGTATATATTATTCATATATATATATATATATATATATATATATATATATATATATATATATATATATATATATATTATATATCTATATATATATATATATATATATATATATATATATATA
>NW_020870769.1:30316-47816 GCF_003789085.1 Penaeus vannamei | reverse complement strand
TGAGTTGTGACTGGCGTGAGACAAGAGCGCGTTCGGTAGACAGATTCCGGACTTTCTGCTTGACAGGTTCAATATGGGAGGCTGGTACAGAGGTTGGACAGGGGTTCAGTCCGAATAGTTGGGTGGTGGCTGTCTCTTTGTCGCACGCAGGCGACCCAGGTTATATACACGATATTGTGGAATGTTGAAGAGCTGCCGGATAGTACTAGGGAATAGGAGCGGAAGGGTGAGAGGATGTGACGGTGTAATCAGAGACGTCACAGGCGGATGGCGCGTTGACTGCCGCATTCCGGTGAGTGCTGGCGGAAGGTACGTGTGCGTTAGTATAGCTAAATACGGTATGTGTAAGGATATGTAATATAGTATAGGTATTGGCAATAGTAGAAAGGGGGAAAGGGCAACTCTCCGAGTGACCATGTATGAGGTAAGAGGGTAGGCCTACGGAGGTCTAGCCCGAAAGTGAGGTTCCTTGTAGTGCTGATAGGGGTGACGTGTGAAATGGAGTGTAGATACATATCTGGGCGGCGTGTGAGATACATATGGGTAACATGAGTATTACATATATATACATATGCATATACGCCTGACCATTGCTTCCCCTGTTTATTCCTCTCTTCTTGACACACCAGACATTCCAATGTTGTGTTGTCTATCTCTTCCACAAGAGCTATGTATTGTTGTAACGCTTACTTGTTCATCACCGTTCGTTACATGCTAACAACGTGACGGTGCGATCTTTAAACCAGGAGATCAGCAGACTCCCTGGGGAACCAAGGAGCAACATCTCGCTCCGAGGAGCAGCCGCACTCCAACATATTCAGTAAAGGAGTCAAGACATCTTGGTTGTCTACCTTAAACTCGCAATCTACCATACCAACACATACACACACACATACACACACACGAGCGCGCGTGCGCACACACACACACACACATACACACATTCACATATACACACACACATACGTACATACACACGCGTACGCGCGCACACTCACGCACATACATACACACACATTCACACATACACTTACATTCACACACACACTACACACACACACATACACACACACACATACACACACACACACACACACACACACACACACACACACAACACACACACACACACACACACACACACACACACACACACACACACACACACACACACACACACAAAACACACACACACAACACACACACACATAAACACACACACATACACACACACACACACACACACACACACACACACACACACATATATATATATATATATATATATATATATGTGTGTGTGTGTGTGTGTGTGTGTGTGTGTGTGTGTGGTGTGTGTGTGTGTGTATGTATGTATGTATATATATATGCCCACACACGTATTCATATTTGTATAAAAGTAATATATATATATATATATATATATTATATATATATAATATACATACATACATACATATATATATATATATATATATATACATAATATATATATATTATATATATATAATATATATATATATATATATATATATATATATCACATCCATATCTATCAATACATGCGCATATGTGTATGAGACCGAGTGCGCGTCCCCGAGGCCAAGAACCGAAGAAGCGAGCCAGAGTTTGCTTAGCCAGCGATGGTTCGGCGATCGAGAGGCCCCAGCTGTCACGTCGGCGATCGAGAGGCCCCAGCTGTCACGTCGGCGATCTAGAGGCCCCAGCTGTCACGTCGGCGATCTAGAAGCTGTCACGTCGGCGATCTAGAGGCCCCAGCTGTCACATCGGCGATCTAGAGGCCCCACACGTCGGCGATCTCAGCTGTCGGCGATCTAGAGGCCCCAGCTGTCACGTCGGCGATCTAGAGGCCCCAGCTGTCACATCGGCGATCTAGAGGCCCCAGCTGTCACGTCGGCGATCTAGAGGCCCCAGCTGTCACATCGGCGATCTAGAGGCCCCAGCTGTCAGATCTAGAGCCCCAGCTGTCACATCGGCGATCTAGAGGCCAGCTGTCAGCGATCTAGAGGCCCCAGCTGTCACGTCGGCGATCTAGAGGCCCCAGCTGTCACGTCGGCGATCTAGAGGCCCCAGCTGTCACGTCGGCGATCTAGAGGCCCCAGCTGTCATGTTGATGTGAGGGATGCACCGCCAGAGACATATCTCTTTCACGCCCTGCAACATGCTGCGAGAAGCCTGAGGGTTGATGATTCTTAAAAATGCTATGGGTAATTCTCGCGTGTGGCACATCCAGCGATATTTATATGGGTATCTCCAGGCTCGTTGTGTAATTTTCTGTTAATTGCGTGGATTGAGTGCCAGGGGGGAAATTCACACACAAAAAAGGGTAGAGTAAGGAACTTTTATCTGTCTAGTTTTTTATATATGTCCCTCAGTGAATGGTGGTGTGTGTGTGCATGTGTGCGTGAGTGCGAGTGCGTTTTCTACGGAAAAAATAAATAAAACACCCGTTGTAGTCAATATACCTTTATCATAGATTTCAACCGTACACAAACACAAATCCAGCAGACGATAACGCAAAAAGAGAAAATAAACAATTGAGAAAATAAACAAACATGAACTTTCTGCATATATACAGGTGCGGTAACAACTGTTTCGCATGTTTGTAACTGTAGACAGCCCGCGCAATTGGTGCCCAATCGATATATATTTTGTCTCATTGTAAAGATACACAAATTTTGTAAGATATTAATGCCATGTAAAAAAAGTTCTAGCTAATCCTTGAATATCTTTGATCTATATTATATTCAATTCAATTACGCATTGTACGTATAGGTTTTTGAAAGTATATGTATGTGTATTATTATCATATTCATATACATAAACACACACACACACATATATATATACAGTATATATATATATATATATATATATATATATATATATATATATATATATATATATATATTATATATATATATATATATACATATAATGTATGTGTATACATACATATATATATATATATATATATAATATATATATATATATATATATATATATATATATATATTAGATATAGGTACGTATAGATATACGTATATAATATATATAATATATATTTATATATATGAATATATATGTATGTATGTATATATATATTATATATATATATATATATATATATATATACATATATATATACAGCCAGAATTCATACTGTTAATACTTGTTTTTTTTTTTTTATCTTTTCTTAAACAAAGTTGGCAGTAACTATATTTTCTTTTTCAAATTCAATTTATGCAAAATTTTGAAAAGTGAGTCTAGATACTGTATCAATTTTTTTAGACGTTTCGACAGCGGTGCTCCAAGTTATTTAGATATGAAATTTCTTTTAAATGAAGTTTGTTCAAAATACAAGCTGCATATCAATGCTAATTCGCACTGATCCCATTTTCGCTTTTGAATACATTAAATGAAATATGGCCAACATTATCTTTTTCACGAAATATATGGATTGAAATGCCTATGGAAAGCAATATGAAACCTGTCCGTGACAGACTGACCTTCACGTGATATCCTATTACTAAAAACACCAAGATAATAGAATTTTGCTTTCGAAAATCCCGTAATTTTAATCGATTCTTCAATATTTCAATCGAGCTCGCGTCCCTGGCTGACCTGCGTGACGTCATGCACAGAAAGATTCGTTTTCTATACCTTGTTAGGGTGAACTATTCTATATGATGATCTTGACGTAACCTGTTATCCATGACCCACATCCCTCGCGGCGACGTAGCTTCCCTGAGTACCAATGGGGTACGTGGCCTCATAAGTACGATTAGGACGTGTATGCGCATGGACAGAACTGCACACCCCTATGGGTACCCCCCCCTACCCCGTTACCTACGTATAAGAAGTGTCATAACAGGAAGTAGGCCTAATGACTTCCGGAAGTAATTATCGTAATCGATTACTGGAAATCAATAACCGTGTCTAATGAGGGAGAACACGCACACCCGAAGAGTGCCCTCTCACCTTCCTCTCCAAAACAATAATGATAAGGAGAATAAAAGGAAGAAGGAGAAGCAGACAACAAACAAACATGTACGCAGCTGCCAACATAGAGGGTGCCCCCTCCCCCCTCCTCTCTAGAACAATTATAATGATGATAAGAATGGAAGAAGAAGAGGAGAGGAAGAAGTAGACAAACAAACAACCATGCATTATCCCCTTCCCCCAAACACACTATGGACAGAATTGCTCACTGCTATGGGTAACCCTTACCCCGTTACCTCCGTATATCATAACAGGAAGTAGGGTTAACGACTTCCGGAAGTAATTATCGTAATCGATTACTGGAAACCAATAACCGTTACTAATGAGGGAGAACACGCTGCCCGCTCCCCCTCCTCTTCAAAACAATAATAATGAGAATAAGAGGTAGAAGAACAAACAAATATACACCCAGCTGATATAGGTCATACTATCGACATGAGAGCAGGTGTCACAGGTTCCACCCCCCCCCCCCCCCCCCCCCCCGCCTCCTGCAGGCAGAAGAGAAGATGAGGAAGAAGAACCAGACAAACAAACAAACAAGCATCTTGCTGCAAGTGTTACAGGAGATTCACCCCTCCCCTTCTATTCCTTCCACCCTCCCACTTCCCCCATTCCCCCCTATACCCCCTCACCCAAACACAGTATGTACCATTTGAACCTCCCTTGAGTAACACTTACCCCCCTTAGCTACGTACCATACGTGTCATAACAGGAATAATAACGGCTATTCCTTATCTCTGAACATGTAAGAGGAATAAGACGAAGCAACAGACAAACAAACATGTAACCAGCTGCTGGCAGATAACAGGTGTTAACCCCCCCCCCTTCTCAGGTCGAAAGAGGGTCATTTCCGGTGTGAGTGAGTCATATCCATATTCAGCGTCTGAACTTGTAGCAAAAACAAACAAATAGCACAAGAGGATCCTCCCCCCTCCCTAATAGAGATGAGAGGGGGGAGGATGGGACAATTGCAAAGCAAAAATAGTAAGAGGACGAAGTAAACAAGCAAACAGCACAATAAACCGATGGCCAAATTAGCTCTCCTCGCCCACCTCACCACCCACCGCAAGTATTACCTAAAGAGCTAATGCACGCACCAGCATTGGATTGTCATAGACGAGTGATCACAGCCATAGCTAATGAGCGTGACTTAATCAATAACCCTAACAGATATAGCCCCCCCCCCTTCCCTCCCCACTTCACCCTACTCCTCGGCCAAACACAGCGAGGTCAAAGGTCATCGAAAAAGGGTAAAAGAGATACTCTTACCTGCTCTCCGAATGCGATATGGGTCAAGAATATTGATCTGGGGAGGGGGGGGGGTGCGAGGTAAACGATCATGGGTATTGATCCTATCATTATATTTAGCTTCCATCGTGACTTCGTATGCAGTTTTAGCTTAAATCGCTAAAGCATCCCAATAATTTAAATACAATGTAATGAAAAGGACGATAAAAATCGTTATGTACTCAATCTACCTTTATTATTGTCTTCAAATATACGCTAGCACAAACAAACAGACATGTTTAAATCATACTTGGAACCTATATCAATCGTTAACAAAGATATAAAATCTTCCTCCTCGCTTATAAGGTTATCGATGTTTGCCGAGTTGCCATGCACGTCGGCTCTTCGGGACGAGGTCGGGCGACATCGATGAGTGAAAGTGGGTGTATTCCGGTAATGAGGAAGGTAAAGCCATGTTAACCAACACTGGGTTTTAAGATGTTCGCATTATGCAAATACAAGGCATTTGGCAAAGTCCAATTCTCACTCGATATGCACGTGCAAAACATTGACTCGCAAAAACATGCAAAACATTGACTCGCAAAAACAATAAATAATATCTTTACTTTTTTACAAATGCGCAATATAACAGAGGAGCAGTCCTCACGAGAATAAAGCAACGGAAATGACTTACCTACTCGGGCATTACTATCTTTGAGACCTCCCTTCATCTTTTAACAAGTTACAGCAGCCGTTCTTATATTCCTAATACTTCTTAATAACTATACAATTCAGCGAAGAGGATCATAAAACTCTTGTTATTTGCAATATGTCCTTCAGAATCACACGAATGCACATCCTGACAGGCGATAATGCAATATAGGAAATGTATTAGACTTAAATTTAATGCGTAAATATAAATGCAATAACTAATATCTCGCATATTTGTACCTGTTGATTTGCCTGCCCGCCTGTCACCTGTGCGCGATAATTATCCCGCCACACAGCCAATATGACATTTCAAAACCTTCCCATTGTACTGTATATACTACCATGCTTGCGAAAATGGATAGTAGTGCGAATTATTTCTTCTCGGAACTCATGCATCTTCCCCCTCTTGTCGGTAAGCTTGTTCTGACTGGTTAGAACAATATTTTTCTGTCATAGTGGCACGTCTCCCACTATGACAGAAAAATGTTTGTACAAAGCACGGCGATACCTCACGGTCTCTCTGCGAAGTTCACTAGTGAGGGCTCGATGTGAAACAACTTTAGTTTTTTCCTCATCACCTAGGATGTGGGTCGTATCACTAGTAGATGCAGCATTAATGAATTCACCTTTTCACTCATGTTTATGCAACAGATTAATTACCTAATAGACTGAAAAGTCGCTCCCCGTCTGATATAAACACACCAATGTAAACATCGATAATGGTCCCTCGTTTTATGGTCCATCATATACAATATAAGAAGATGAATCAGCACAAATTGCAGGCTAGCTTTTTAGTAATTTACCAACCTCTATCGCCCGCAAAATCGCCTAGATTACAAGTTTATGACAAAGAGTAGGAACTATGCAGCTCCCCGTTGGTTACAGTAACCTCCCTTGTATGCAGCGTGCTTGCTGGCAAAATTATTTTTGTCTGTCATTAGACCAGAAAAAAAAAAACACCGTAAAATGTCACAAATGACCCTGTTTAATGGCATAAAAAACAAAAGTGTACATAGAACCCTCGATGCGATGGGTCTTACCAGGTAGTATGTGAATTTCTAGCCGGTAAAAATCTTTTCTTAATTCAAGTCATCAGTAGCTATATATTTTTTTATAATCAACATATCACTTGCAAAAATATTTTAAAAAAAGCGCATACCTTTCCTATATATGCACCTGCATTAGACATTTGATTTTTATAAGGCAATTTTTACAATATTTTCAGAAATTTTGCCATTAATGGCAAGTAGAAAACATTCATTTGGAAAAAATCGCATAACGTCATATTGAGGGAGAGAAAAGCGTCCTTTTACATAACTAAGAGAAAGAAATATGACCTTTTACTTAAATATAAGGGTGATTAAAGTATATACACATTTGAGCGGAGCATACTTTTTTGCAGGTCATGAAAATATATGGCAAAACCGTTAAAACGTTCTCACATTGCTGTCATCTTTAACAAAAGGCATGTATCGTAGAGCAAAATAAGTTTTGAGCAATTGAATACATTTGTCTTTTCTGTAACAGAACTGTTTATAATACAAAGTCAATTTATAATTTTACGTCTAAAGTCTCATCTACCTAAATATGTCATCCTAAATAGTGATGATGATGCTTTGGCCAATATACAGACGATGGAAGACCTTACACAGACGGCAGAGAATACCTTGAATCGTTACGAGCTATTGGCCTCACCAGCACACTAAGGCAGCGTACAGGCGAAAGGAGGAAGAGGCGAACAATAGAATGACACCAGGAGAAGAACTCGTCTCGCCTCCATTCGTGAAGAACTGCCAAATTAATTATTATCTCACCTTTAAATCGCACCCTTTCAGTCATTTGACCAAGGTAAATCCCCATGTTCTAGATAGGTAGAACGACTCGCCTGGTCCTCGTAGCACATCCTTCTACACACCTGTTCGTTCTGTTAGCTCACGCGGTCTGCTTCCCCTATCAAACATGCCATACCTTGTTGGCGGGGTCTATCCTGGCCCCTCCCCCTCGACTAAGCGCGACGGTGTACTTACCGTGATGAAGTAAAATTAGTGAGGTTGTTCATAAACATAGGTATAACATGGCTTCACACGACGCTGAATATGGATATCCAGGGCTTGATTTATATTTGGTGATGCGTGTAATCATATGAGTATCAAGCTTGGAGGTTCCTTGTGAAGAAAACACAAGGATTCTATGAAACCTTAAGACAGTAATATCTCTTCATAAGTATTAAAAAATACTAATAACCCATGTGGTTGGTGTGAAAGATTCCAAAAATTTGTCGAAACCATTTCTCAGAAACGAATCTGTACAGGTTGCCAACTGATTCCATCATTCATTCGTTTTACTTCTCATTTCTTCCCAATTGTGTTTCCTATCCACACACAGATATACGGAGAAGACGACTTGCAGTTCTTCAGAAATGGTACCTCCGACATTGGAACTGTCACATCGGCTACGGAAGCCTCCGCTGTTGGAGCATGGTTTTGGTTGGTGTCATGGTCCTGGTGCCTGACCCCCTCTTATTCTGAGTGAGTTTAAGGTGATTTCCAAACTAAAGGGTGAAAAGTCAGTAGGTATACGCGGCATTCCCACTAAAATGTACTTTCGAAATCTATGGCTCAAGATTTACATGCCCTTACATACCATCCATTGAAATTTTTGGGACTACATCAGTCACTGAGGTATTATCCTGCTCAGCATGGCAGACATAGCACTCTGACCCACATGAGATGTATCAGAGACAACAGTTATCAGGGCTATCTGGACCACCCCCTCCCTTACCCTAGATTCATAACAGACCATTTCCTTGCACTCTAGGCAGCCGTCACCATATCCTTTTTGTAGGTAATATAATATATGTTGCAGAAGGCAAGGATGTGTTCTTGTACCATCACTCTTCAACACCTGCATGGTAAAGATAAGGATGTATGTAGTTGTAAATGTTGTCAATAAAATTTAATAAACATGTTTAATTATGAATTTATTAAAATTCTTCAATGAATTTGATGGCCATGAGTTTCTAGGAAATGACGAAAGTGGACCACGGTCTCAAAAACGTCATAGACCACAAGCTTAAATGGCAAATTATATAAAGAAGTACCTTCCCTGGCAAGGAATGAAACCTACTCACAGTAAGTAATACCCAGAGAGAACATAACTAAAAGACAAGACCACACGGATCCCCAGACTTTTTAGTTCATTGACCCTTCATGGAATCCTTGAATCCTCATCAATAAATATAGATATTAATAATGACTTAGTAGATGTGCAGTTTCCATATACATAGGGGAACTGTATACGAAGCCCTGCTGTGCATATCTCTCATGAAACTGTTGTTCCATATCCCTCCCCCTGTATACGAAGCCCTGCTGTGCATATCTCTCATGAAAGACAGGTACAGAATATTGAATATGATATTGGAATTCAGCATAAAAGTATTCAAACCTTTCGAAATACGGGGAAACATAAGATAGATTAATATGTCTCATGAAATACCGGTAAAGAAACATAGAGGAGAACCTGTTTGCTGTCACCAACTCCTTCCCACTCAGTGCTCTTCAACACCTAGCAAACAGAAAGACAAAGAGAGAGGAAAGTACGTTTGCTGTTATCTGGTACAAGGAAAAAAATCTATATGTTCCAATTTTGGCAACAATTGGTCCCATGGCGTCGGAGGAGTTTCTTTACAAACAAATGATGGAAGGTTGAACTTTAATCTTTAATACAAGTTAAGAAGACAATAAAAACTAGCTATGTATGAATTAAAAAAACCTGTGCCAGCAAGCTATACATAATACTTTTTTATTTCTTTTAGAAGTGTCAGTTTCCAACCCCAAAACAACAGACTTATTGACCCCTTTTTGACCCCCAAGCGTTCATCGACCCCTCGGATAGTACCATCGACCCTAAGGGATCCATATCGACAATTATCCCTGAGCTAGCCAGGAGCAACACCGGTCTCGCTTTATTGATTTCCATATTAATTAAAAACCTTTTCACAGTTTTTTTTTTCGAATATTTGCATTGCGTTTAACATTTTCTGTTTGTTCATATATATATAGAGAGAGAGAGAGACAGACAGGCAGACAGACAGACAGCAAACAGACAGACAGACAACAGAAAGACAGGCAAACAGACAGACAGACAGATAGATACGTGTGTATATATTAATGTATATACAGACATACTTTTACTATACACAAGTGGAGTGTTGACCAAACATGTTCGCCTTTTGTTCTCTTTATTACCTTCATGTTCTGTTACATACCCCACCCCACCCTCGTCCACCATGGCTTAACAAACTTTTTTATTTAGGATAATGCAAATGATATACTAATTATGGTCAATAAAATCGAATTTAATACACGAATAAAAAAAAGATGATTCATAGAACATGTGATGTTTCTGTTTGCGCGCGCGTTTTTTTTTTTTTTTTTTTTTTTTTTTTTTTTTTTTTTTTTTTTTTTGTGTGTGTGTGTGTGTGTGTGTGTGTTCCTTGTTTGTTCACGTGCCCTCATGATCTATGTTGCGGACCCAGTTTGGACAACACCCCACTAGTGCATTCTCGTGACTCACAGGTTTAAACGGGTGACGGACGATGTTGCTACTATTACCAAAGATAACGATGAGGATGATGAAGTAGCAAAAATAATGAAAATGAGTATGACAATAATGATAATAATAATGAAAATGAATATGAAAATAATTATAATAATGATAACAATAATAATAATTATAATAATAATAATAACAATAAAATAAAGATAATAATAACAACAATTAATAACAATGATAATAATAGCAACAATGATAATGATAATCGTACCAGTAATAATAATAATAACAACAATGATAATGATGGTAATAATGGTAATAATAATGAAAATAACAATAACAAATATAATGATTATGATAATAATAATAACAATAACAGATATCAATTATGATAATATAGATAATGATAATAATAATAGCAAGATTACCAAAAACAGTAACAATAACTATAACAATAAAATCAACGATAACAACAATACTGATAATAATAACAGTAATGATAATAAATCAAGATTGTAGATGAGTGTTTGCCTTTGATATAGCAAACAAGAATATCAGTTAACATCTTCGAATTACAACTAAAAACTGCAATTATGTATGGGCATCTGAAATGTAATGTATTGTTATAATTTCTCTGTCGTTATATATTTTACCATCTCTATGTTATTTTCTTTAAGGTCTCGTAAATTAACGGTGTCGTCACAAACCGATAAACACTCATTTCCTTATATACTCGCTTTCTCATGGACACGTCTCACCTATCAGCTGATATTCATGGAAATCACGATTATGTGGCACCCGTGTGTCTCAAAACAATTGGTATCACAATTAAATCTGTTAGATACATATACACTCTTAGGCCCGTGCTTTTAAAACCTTCGCCAGTGCTGGCGTTCGCCTGGCGAAGCTTCGCCAGGTGAACCTCTGAGTGTGTGTAAAAAGAAGAGGGGGGAGTGCTGGCGTTCGCCTGGCGAAGCTTCGCCAGGCGAAGGAAGAGTGGAGAAGAAGAGTGGGGATAGGAGAAGGATAAGGAGGAGGAAAAGAATTTCAGGAGAAGAAGAAGGAGCCGGGGCTTCACCCAGCCTGCGGGGTAAACTTGAGGTAATAGTTGGAGTGGGTTTGTTGAAAGAGGAAAAGGATCGAGGGGCCCAGCGCCATCGGCAGACTCGCGTGTTCACCGCGCGGCCGCACCTCGCGAGATCGTGCGGCGAGGCAAGGCCGCGACTCGTGGCGCGGGGAATACCCCGCGACCTTGAGCGCGGCTCGCCTCACATTTTTCCCACGGGGCGTGGTGCCTCACTATGGCGAACACGGAGCCTCTCGGCTAACTGAGGGGGAGGGGAAAGAAGTTAGCAGGTTTTTGGCGCCATCTGCGGTATGCTCGGAGCCACGGCCTCTCGACCGTGGCTCCAGAGCTGTCCCTCGGCTAACCATCACCGCTGAAGCAGGATGAAGCTCGAGTGAGGCCACACAGAGGCTGGCCCCTCCCGCCCGGGTCGAGAGGAGATTTCTCTCCCTCGGCCGCAGGTCTTCCGGAGGGGCGCGGCTCGGGCGGCCTCACCACGATTGGGTTAACTCCACTGGCCGTGACGCTTCTTTCCTCGGCTCGCACAAACCCTTACGCTAAAGGATTTGTGGTCCTGGCACGAGTACTAGCAGCAAGCGCCACGTGTCGGAAACCGAAACCAGTGGGATGTCAGGGTAAGGATAAGGATGAGGGTCAACGCTATGGCAAGGATATGGTATGAGTGAGGTGAGGGTGAGGTGAGGTGGCACACAGGCGTCAGGAGACGAGGTGAAGGTATTTAAAAACGGGGATAAGAGAGGGCAGTACCTGGGGGAGATTACTTTATTAATGAGATTAAAAAGGTACAGGACCACAAAAACCAAACAACAACAAAACAAAACAGACAGAAAGAGAACACGAAAAACTGAACACTGAAAAACTGAACAAAAACGAGTGGATAGGGGAAGGGGAAATTTGAAAGGAATGAGTAGAAGGTGGCTTCAAAGTGATGCGGCAAAACCCGAAAACTGCATCATTCCCTGTCCCATGCCAAAGAAAGAGATCACGGCCTAAACCTGATCTCCAGCCGGAACGAAGGATGGAGGGTGAGTCCATCCAGCCAGTGGTGGTCAAGCACGGAGTTTGTTGATCTGTCTACAGGCCAACTCACCCCACAGGATGTTAAGGAGGAAGCGAGAGGCTTCCTCGCGGAGTTCAGACGTGTAATAGATCGGTCACGACCCACTACAGGGAACCGTCTGAGTGCTTCATTCCATCAGAACAAGCTGGAGTTTGTGTTTGTTAGTGTTTGTTGTTGGTGAGAGTAGAGTGTTTGTGTGTGAAGGAGAGAGTTTTGTTTTGTTTAGATGCAGCTCGTGCGTGGGATTGCGCGTCTAGATCGACCTAGCCAACACGGGGTCCTCCACCGGGTGGAAGAACCCGCGTCGGCTCGGTCGGTCGTCAGTTAGTCACTCAAGGTACACCCATTCTACCTGGGTGTACCTTGCGTGGCGTAACCTGAGCCCTGTAGCGGCTCCGCGATCGATGCGCGATCGACGGCTCCTCGAGGTCAGGCAGGGAGTCCTGTGAACCGACGCGGAAGTCCTGGGAATCGGCGGACCAATTCCCGATGCTTCCGCGCTGTCCCAGGGGTCCCCTGGCAGGGAGCATGGCTCCAGCCGAGAGCCCAAGCCCGGCCTCGAGAACGCTCTCGACATCGATGTCGGAGTCGCTACTGTCGTCGTCAAGAATGGTGTCATCCAATCTACGACGACGAGCTTGGGGGACAGGAGGATCCTTTTTGTCTTTTTTGGTATGCGTGGATGGTGGTGTGGTTTGTTTGCGTTTGTGATCAGTGGTATTTGTAGTTTGGCGTGCCTGTGCTGTTTCTTTTTGTCTTCGTTGTGGCTGAGGTTGCAAAACGAGGTGTCGGTGTTGTGAGGAAGAATGAGGCTCTGGGTGAGTGTCTGTCACTCACTTCCTGTGGTTTCTGTGTTTGTTGTGGCGTACTCAGGGATGTATAGGTTGTCGTCTTCAAAGATTTCCTCAGGGACAACAATGCTGGGGAAGCCGTTTCTCTGGAGCATAATAGGGACAATGTTTGCGAATCTTTTTGCGTTGTATTTGGCAGCGATGAGACTTACGTGTAATATGGCTTGGATTTTTGGGTTTGTGTTCGGTGTGAGGGTGCTTGTTTGGGGTTGTGTGGGCAGAGTTGTCCGAGGGGAAGTCGTGGGTCGTCTGGGTGTACTGGTCTGAGCAGGTCGTGTGGCAGCTGTTGTTGCGTAGGAAGGGACAGTGTTGTTGTCTTGGCGGAGCTCAGCTCGTTTTGCCTTTAGTATTTCCTTCCGTTTAGGGCAGGATCCACTAACTGCGACATGCGATCCCTCGCAGTTGCAGCATTTGATGTTTCAGTGCACCTGGCGAAGAAATGACCGTCGCCGGCGCACCGAGAGCATCTCTGGGGGTGTGTGCATTGGTGTTTTTTGTGGTGAAAGCGGTAGCAGTTAAGGCATTGGTCGATGTGAATGAAGCATTCGGGTTCCAAGTTGTAGGTGGGGACCGACGTATTAAACATCATGAGTCCCCGCGAGAGAAGTTTCTGGGCTTCCTCGGGGATGAGACGCGAATCTTGACGATTCGCGACTCGGGGGGCTTGTAAACGTCGAGAACAGTGACACCGTTCTTGACGGAAACCTCCTGGCAGATGGACTCGCACGATCGTGGGGGGATCGTCTTGTCGTCGAACACTTAGCCTTCATCTCGGGGAGGGAACAGGTGAGAAGCCATGATCTTTGAGCTTTCTTTGGCCGTCGGCCGAAAGAAATGGGGTCAGGTGTTCGGGTTTGGCAACTGTCACTTTGAAGCCATTATGGACCTTAAAGAGGTGTGTGACTGCCACCTCAGTGATAATGAAGATGTTCTGGAGAGCCTCCTCACAAGAGATAGGCTCCCCAGAATACGCTAATTTGATAACGTGACCCATGGGTTACGCCATAGCGAGGGTGATGAATGATGGGTAGAGGGGAGGCTAGCAGAGCTAATTAACTGGACGATGAAAGGGTGGAAGTGGTATCAAAAACGGTGAGGCACACAGGGTAGCCAACGGTCTCTATTTGGGAAGGCCGGTCGGGGTCGGAACCCTGCCGAACGGGCGTGAGCCCTTATATGTTCGGCCGAACACTTCGCAGCGAAACTATCGGCTGCCACTGTGCGTCGTGCTTTTAATTACTTGCACATCAAGGCTTGTAATTAAAAGCACTAGCCCAAAGCAGGTATTGCGCAACTGCACCCAAAGCAGTTACACCAAGAGCCAATCGTCTTGTCCGTCGTGGGGGTGTCAATCTCTTTAGTTCATCCACGATGACAACACGAAAAACCTCGGACCTAAAAGATCCAGGTAAGCCCTGTGAGTGAGGGAGGCCTTACTTTTAAACCCAACGTTCGCCAGGGCGGGCGAAGGGATCGCCAGGCGCTAACATCTTGCATTCCTGCTAAATCTAGCGCAAATTTGTTTACATCTGCAGTGCACATAACATAACCTAAACTTAATTATTAACCTCGAGAGAAGACGAAAATGTTGTTTCCGCAATAGTCTCACTTTATACTATAACAAAGGAGTTAAAATTTAACTTTATGCTATAACAAAGAAGTTGAAAATAACTTTATACTATAACAAAATTAACTTTATACTTTATGCTATACTACACTTTATACTATAACAAGTTTAACTTTATGGTCCGTACTTTTAAAACCTTTTGCTTTTTCTCGCGTTTTTTTCATTCGCCGAAGCGCTAGATTTAGCAGGAATCCAAGATGTTAGCGCCTGGCGATCCCTTTCGTTCGCCAGGCCTGGCGAACACCTGCCTTGGTTTTAAAAGTAAGGCCTCCCTCACTCAGATGTTCGCCTGGCGAAGCTTCGCCAGGCGAACGCCAGCATTGGCGAAAGGTTTTAAAAGTACTTTATACTATACTGTATGAACTTTATACTATTATACAAAAAATAACTTTATACTTTAACAAAAGAGTTTAAAAATTACTATTTTACTATTCCTAACTGATATAAGATATTTAACTGTAGGCCTACAAGGGTATCATTAGACACGCCTCATTATAGGGCGGTGGAGCACTACAGCTATGTTTCTATAGCCAAAAGTAAACATGCCAACATCAAAACACTTCTGGTAACCTTTGTGAAAAGAACATTATCCTTACAACCAAAATAACAACAACCTAAATCTAAATAAGTCATCTCGGGGTGGGGGGTAGGAATACAGCTGATGTCTTGAGCTCTCGACTGGAACATCGAAGGTCTTGAAAAAAATACGTATATACGTTATTTCATAATAAATTATGATTTTAAGATATTTTAGAATTTCAATGTGATTCCTACATCATATCATACACAAATATTTTACTAATTTATAATTTGAAAGCAAGAAAATGGTATTCAAACAGCTCTCGCGCCTTTGCTTCGCCAGGCTGTTCCAATATGATCTTTCGCCAGGCATGATTTTAATAGTACGAAATTCCGGATCGCCCGGCGAAACCTTTCGCCAGGGCTGGCGAAAGGTTTTAAAAGTACGGGCCTTAGAGTTACCATCACATACGGTGTTTTCTTAAACCGTTTGTCAATTAATTTCGTCAATAACTAACGACTCTTCTTCTCCACAACCGGTAGAAGGGGGAAAACAAGGCATGGTACCTGAAGTAATTAATCCTCTAAAAAATATATCGGAAATTTTCACTTGCAAATGCGTGGGAATACGGATATCTAGGCATATATGGGTGTGTGTATCTGTTTATATGTGTGTTTCTGTATATCGTATATGTGTGTTTATGAAAATGGCATGATCATTGTGTTATAATAAAATTACTTTAGATCCCCTTCAACATTCGTTTTCTGTAATCACTGTATGTTTCATTTTCTTGCACTGCTAGCACTCAAGGGGAACTAAACTCTTTCCAGTTAATATTTGACATCAACCTCAGAATCAAATCTTAGTCACTAATCTGCTATATCCTTCAAGATGAATAAAAATTAGCAATATACATCTTTAGATATCTCATAGCACAGGCCTATAAATAAAATTAATCCCTAAAATAACTTATAAGGAGGATTGGTCAAACACAACTTTAAAAAGACAAGGTTAAAGCGTAAACTTTAAGATAATTGACGGGTTTTTACTTATCAAAGTAAATGCACACATAATACCTATATGGATGCAAGTTAAATATGTTCCACATACAAAATCAAGGCAGATCCAAATGATAGATTACTGAAATAATATAATATCCTAGACATAATCTGTTCCTTCCAGGTCACAAGTTTTCCTTTTGCAACAAAATCTGATTCTGAAACGTCATATATGTGATATAAATGATGAAAAAAAGCCTAGAAATTATTAAAGAAAAGTCACTGGCATCAACAAGACTAATCATGGCAGCAGTTTAAAATCAAGAAAACATTTTTAAGATTATATATGTGCCGTAACAAAGGAAATAGTTTCCCGTACAAAATAAAAGAAAATGAAAACCAGTCCATTTTCTTTTAATAATTGATATGAGTAACTACGTGAAATCTACTGCCGATTTTCTTTGAGAGAGAGATTTGATTGAATCAATAACATTTATTTACACAATAGTGTACATGCCCTGGAAAAGGAAAGGGGGAGGTACAAAAGCCTCTCTTCAAACTGGCAGTGCTTCTATCTATGTAGAGGGCTATCAGTCAAACATTAGTTATATACATGAAGGGTGTGTGTGTGTGTTGTGTGAGAGTGTGTGGAGAGGGAGAGGGAGAGCGAGGGAGAGGGAGGAGGGAGGGAGAGGGAGAGAGAGAGAGAGTGAGAGAGAGAGAGAGAGAGAGAGAGACAGAGAGAGAGAGAGAGAGAGAGAGAGAGAATATAATAATAAATAATAGTAATAATAATAATTAACAATAATGATAATAATAATGATGATATGATGATGATGATG
>NW_020870769.1:10316-15316 GCF_003789085.1 Penaeus vannamei | reverse complement strand
GTGCGTATTGGCAGATTTGTGGTGCAGTGTCGTGTGAGTGGTGATGATAACTCTGGGGAAAAAAAACTGGGAGGTTTGTAGAATTGGATATGATATAGTCATCAGGAGGCAAATTTGTTTTTGGTTTGGAATAGGCAGTGAAAAGGATAATGAAGCCGGGGGGGGGGGGTATCCTGACCGCCATAAAGTCAGGTGAGTAAATGGGAGGAGGGGTCTCGAAGGTGATGGTGGATTTTAAGAGGATACAGGACCCCTTGTGCGATCGGTCTCCTGTTTGCCTGGGTGTGTAGCCGTAGTGTCGAGTTCTATAGTGCGACCTCTCGCAGTTGTAGCATTTGAGGCTTCCGTTGTACTTGGCGAAGAAGTGACCTTCGCCAGCGCAACGAGAGCTTCTCTGTGGGTATGGTGTTTGTTGTAGTTGAAGCAGTAGCAATTTAAGCATTGTTCGACGTGAATAAAGCACTCTGGTTCTATACTGTAAGTTGGGACCGATGTATTAATCCTCATGATCCCTTGCGTGAGAAGTTGATGTGCATCTTCTGATGAAGAGTCACCAACCTTAACGATTTGTGACTCAGGAGGCACGTAAACGTCAAGGACAATGGCATACTTCCTGGCAGACACGATCGTGGGAGGATAGTCCTGTCGATCTTTTTTAGCCACGACCGTACATTTAGCCCTCATTTCGGGGGAGAGGACGGGAATGGAAGACGTTTCAGTTTTCTTTAGCTTTTTTAGTTCGGTTACTGTTGCTTTGAAGCCATTGTGAAATGTACAGAGGTGCCACCTCAGTGAGGGTCAATATGTTCTGGAGAGCCACCTCACAAGGGATGGGACCTCCATCGTGTGATAATTTTATGACATGGCCCACGATTCATGGCATAAGGTGTGTAAATCATGACGCGGCAGGTGAACAGTCTAGCAGCTGTATGACTGGACGAGGTAAAGGAGGCTGACGGCGTTGGCAAGGGAGGGGCTCCTACCTGCCTGTTCGTTTCTATCAGAATTTTGAACTGGAGTCGCAATAATTAAGATGGATTGCTAGACCAGTCCCTAGCAACAGAATGGCGAACTCGCAGTCACCGCAAGATAAGGCCCCAGACACACCCTCCCCTGCGGGAGGTAAAGGCCTGCCCACGTCCGAGCACGAGCCCGAAGATGGAGTCCAGTTCACCAGGTGTTCAAAAGTTATCCTAATGCTGAAAATAGAACCAGAGAAGCATGGCTACAGGGGAAGGGTTTAATCGCAAGCAATTAAACACTCTGGCAGTGCGCACATAAATCACAGGTTATAACGTAAGGGCCAAGGCCGTGCCAGCTGTAGAGAAGTCAAACGATCTCTTTAAGACAACCACAGCAAAACCTTGGAACCAAGAGGAACATATAAGGCCTAGCAGCATAGAGATGTGAGCTTATGAGGGACCAAGCCTTCAATAGTACCAGCTGGGGTTGCTGATGACCTTGGGTGACGGGTTTACAGCTGTGCCCAGGTGCCCACGGAACCAGCAGAATTCTGGCCGCGGTTACAGGGACAGTTGGACTGAAAATGCTTGTGTGACCGCAATTTAAGGCTTTAATATCACGAGTGCTTTTAGTCATATCATCATTTATACACTTTGATTTTAGCAAATGTTACGCTAAAATGTAATGGTAATTAATGTAAATATTGGTACCATGGCAAATATAAAATCAGTGATTGCCAAAAACTACCAAAGACATTAGTCTTAAACCTTGCGAGGAAACTGTACTCACATGCGAGGAACATAGGTTAAATGAAACTGACTTATGTTTTCCGCAATCTATCAGTTGATTACATAATTGGCATCATTCAAGCTCTCTCACTTTTGCGTTTATACATTTTTGTTTTGTTTTGTGAAGCAGTTTTCACAGATCAACTATCATCATACATCAATGGTCATTAATTTGCAAAGGAATCACCAACAGATTATATCAAAGGCATATGAAAATACTCGTTTCTATGTGCTATTTGATTAGGCCTTAAAGTTGATATATTCACCATGCAAAAATCAGATATCTAACTGAGTAAAATAAAGTCAAAATCATAACCTGATATTTTTTTTACGTTTTATATTTACATAGTTATTGAAAATGGAAAAACTGAAACGCAATTATGCCATAATTCTTTCATTTTCACCATTGGTATGATCCGAATTTTACAAGAAAGACATGTTTTTTGTCATAGAAAATACCTGCACGAGGTGTAAATTAAAAGAAAATTGAGATTCTTGTAGCGGAGCCTTAAAAATAATTATTTATTTTGCCTAATTAGCATATGGAGTACGCAATCTAGATAAATTTTATGTAAAATTCTCTTGATATACAACAGACATATTTTTGCATTAGAAAATAGCTGCACGATGTATAAATTAAAGAAAATGGAAATTCTTTTAGGGGACACTTAAAAATACTTTCCTTTGCCTAATTAGCATATGGAGTACGCACTTTAGTAAATTTGATGTAAAATTCTCTTATTATGCATCTTTGATTACCCTAACACTTTTCATAAATATGATATGAAATCCAGGGAGAAATTTATATAGTCTCCAGAGGCGGACCAGTGGCTGACAGCTGTCGTGCCCTCTACACAGGTAGTATCTCAGATTAAATAAGATAAACACCATGGACACATATTTAAATGTAAACACACACACACACACACACACACACAGATATATATATATATATATATAATATATATATATATATATATATATATATATATATATATATATATATGTGTGTGTGTGTGTGTGTGTGTGTGTGTGTGTGTGTGTGTATGTGTATGTATTTATTTACACACACACACACACACACAGTATATATATATATATATATATATATATATATATATATATATATATATGTATGTATGTATGTATGTATGTATGTATGTATATGTATATATTCATACACACTGTGTGTGTGTATGTGTATTGAGATGCTAGATATAACTAGATACATTGCTATTTGTATAATCTACTCGCTACAGTAAAGTAAAACCAAAATGCCCCTAATTTATTTATGGCAACGAAGGGTTCCTTGCCATTACAACCGTTAGAGTAGTCCAAAGAAAAGTCAGTTTCATTTTTGGGTTCAATATCCTTAATGGCAGTGGACCTACCTAGTTAACCTTTCTTTTGTGTTGTACATCAACTGTACATTATGTATGTTCATGTGTTATGATTATGTTTATGTGTTTTTATAATCTAAATGTGTTCATCAATACATGTAATGGTTAAAAACTTACGGTAACGGAAGGTACCGTTTCCGGTATGCAATTACCTACAAGGTCTATATAAGTACTTATATAGACCTGAATATTAATACCGATGAGGCATGTAATCCCTCAGCACGGAAAACAGGGATGGTACAGGGCAGGCAAAGTGATGTACAGTTCTAGCTCTTATCTACTTCTCACTATAATCTCACAGCCGAGCATTTTAGAAATGGATACTGCTTTTGTAAAATCATGGGATAAGAATAAGTTACAGAACGAAAACTAATAAACCAATTATAAGAATGATTCATAAGGAAATCGAGCCATCATAGTATTATTTATGGAGATAAAGCAAAAATCTGGTCACAATTGATGATATTTTATCTGGAGTAATGTATGTGTTGTTCCTCGTTACATGTAACGGATTTTCAACCGAAAATAAAGTTCATTGATTATACTTTAGTTACCCGTTACTAACCTCTGGTTTTCTCTAGCGCTCCATTCTCGTACGTCGTATTATGATTTAAACCAAAGTAGGTACTATGTCAGTGATGAACAAGTAAATACAGTGTGAGTGTATAAACATAATACCATATAGAGTACCTCTGCATTTTCAGTCGGATGCATGAGAAGCGGAGATTGGCGGGCCTGCTGAGCATAACATGTAGAGATGATGATGGGGAGAAGAGAGGAGGAAGAGATTCACATCCTAGTAATGGAGATGCATATTTATTTTTAAATTAATACATATTCATAGATAATTCATTCTAATTAACCTTTTCAAGTATCTTTTTCTGATGAGTCTATTCCTAACTGCTGATGATAGATATATTTGCTACATTCAACTTACATTATAAATAATGTAACAGCAACGATGATAATTATTTGGTAATATATACGATATTTATGACTGGAAATATGGAATCACAGCTTGTCATGTTTCTTTATTTTGGTGACATCAACGGTATCGTCTTCGAATTCTACGCTAAAGGTCTAAGGTATAATTTGCCAAATAAAGTTAATGCTGGTAATATATCAAACATCAATATCGTTATAGATCCTATTTTGATCATCTATTGTAATGAGAGGATAAGGTGAATATGGCATTAAAATCTTGCAGACATCATCACATCATGATGTGGCTTCCCTACGTTTGTTGTCATTGCATCAGTTCGCCGCGCTCATGTAGCGGGCGCCGCTATTTGTATTTATAATCAAATACAACAATAAAAATGTGTGAGACGGCTTGATTGCCATTTGATCATTTGTCAAAAGTGTCCTCAATGCTTTTCTTATTATTTTCAAAGCGGATTGAGCTGCAATAAAGGAAAAATAGCATAAGAAGAAAAAATATAACAGTCCGTACGCATATGGACAAAATAAATAATAGTCCGTATGACGATAAGTTGAAATACAAACATAAGGTTACCCAAGTTTTAGATGTAAAATTTAAATAGGTGACTATATCATCAATATAGAATAAAAGGTTACTGCAGTATGCATTTTTAACATATTAGTGCAATCGGTTATCTTCATAGAGTCTATAACAATATAAATGTTTTATTACCAGCATTAAATTGCTATAGTAGGCAAAATCGCAATGAATCGTCATATACCTTTCGTGATTACCTCGGATCGAAACCAGAATATACCTTTCTGTGAGTAAAGTTAACAGGTTGCCAGTACACTAACTCGTATTTGGCGATTCACGCGTGCTTTCTAGGCCTTTCAAGTCGGCAGCTCTGCAGAAAGGCAGCATCAA
>NW_020870768.1:210229-213187 GCF_003789085.1 Penaeus vannamei | reverse complement strand
GGGGGGGGAGAGTGAGTTTGAGAGGGATTTGGTGATAGGAAGGAGGAGAGAAAGATGGTTGTGATGTTGCATTTTTGTGAAAAGAGAGATGCAGGCCCAGGATGACGAGAGAAAAGAAGGGGAAAAAGAGGGCCGAAAGGCAAGAGAGGTGAGAAAGAGAACTAAAGGAGAGAGAAATGGAATAGTTAGATAGCATAAAATAGATCGAAGAGGAAAAGGGAGAGAGGCGGGGGGTTGGTGGAGGGCGGGGGTGGAGGGAGGGCTCGGAGGGGGGTGGGTTGGACGGGGAGGATAGAGTGGAGGGCTGAGAGGGAAGGAGAAAGAGGGGAGAAAATCGAGAGGAGAGAGAGAGAAACGAGAGAGAGAGAGAGAGAGAGAGAGAGAGAGAGAGAGAGGAGAGAGAGAGGAGAGCAGGAGAGAGAGGAGTGAGAGGGAGGGAGAGAAGAAGAGAGAGAGAGAGAGAGAAAAGAGAGAGAGAGAGAGAGAGAGAGAGAGAGAGGAGGAGAGAGATGAGAGAGAGAGAACAGAGAGATGAGAGAGAGACAGAGACAGAGACACAGAGAGAGAGACAGAGACAGCAGACGAGAGAGAGAGAGAGAGAGAGAGAGGAGAGGAGAGGAGAGAGAGAGGAGGAGATGAGAGAGAGAGAGAGAGAGAGAGAGAGAGAGGAGAGAGAGAGAGAGAGACACGAGAAGAACGCGAGAAGAGAAAAGAAAGAGAGAGCGAGCGGGGAGGAGACGAAGAGAGAGACAGAAGACAGACAGAGAGAGACCAGACAAAAAGAGAGAGAGACAGATACAGAAAGAGAGAGAGACAGAACAGAAACGAGAGAGAGACAGACAGAGAGAGAGAGAAAGAGAGAAGAGAGAGAAAGAGAAGAGGAGAGAGAAAGAGAGAGAGAGAGAGAGAGAGAGAGAGAGAGAGAGAGAGAGAGACGAGAGAGAGAGAGAGAGAGAGAGAGAGAGGAGAGAGAGAGAGAGAGAGGAGGGAGGAAGAGAGAGAAGAGGAGGGAGGGGGAGGGAGGAGGGAGGGAGGGAGGAGGGAGGGAGGAGAGAGGGAGGAGGGAGAGAGAGAGAGAGAGAGAGAGAGAGAGAGAGAGAGAGAGAGAGAGAGAGAGAGAGAGAGAGTGTCACAGAGCGGGGTATGTGTTCGACATGCAACTCGGTACAAAGTGGATCAAAGACGTCTTCCTCGGGCAAAAGTCCTTATCCATAATCGATTTTCTGTGATTTGCAGTTTTGGCTCCGTCGAGATTTTACGTATTATGCATGCAAAGCAGAAATTTTGTTTTTTCTCTCTCGTAAACCATGGAAATAAAATGTGTGTTAGGAGACAAAGCATTTTTTATAACAAAACAAAACAAAGAGCACACGCACACAAACTCACACACACACACACACACGTACATACTTACGTACGCACCGTGTGACAATATCCATGCATTATATTCTGCGTTCGAAGTGATAACTCACGTTCCACCCCCTTCCCCCCTCGCAGAGTCCCAAGGCGCCACAGTATATCTTCTGGTACCACAATTCCCGCATGATCAACTACGACAAGGACAGGTCGACGGTGCACATTGATACGGGTCCGCGCGTCAGGTCAAGGCTCACGGTGAACAATGCCAGGTCGTCGGACTCGGGGAACTACACGTGTGCAGCTGCCAACACGGACCCGGCCTCCATCACGGTGTATATAACGGAAGGTGAGCCCGTGTGGATGGGAGGATATTTTGCGGCGTTTTTGTGATTGGAGAGGACCGTTTCACGGATGGTCGTTTTCGTTTATATATATATATATATATATATATATATATATATATATATATATATATATATATTATATATATATATATATATATTTTTTTTTTTTTTTTTTTTTTTTATAAGAGGGATGGTTTTATATATACTTGTTTGATTTTTTTTCATTGGTATGTGGGATACATAAATTTATCTTTCGGTATTGCTTTTTATCAAACACTTATAACGATCAGGAATGACACTAATGAAGCAGTTCAGATTTGTTTAGTGAGAGTGCGCGACGCGCATAACAAACCCAAGGCGAGCGCACCATGGCTAACAACACCATTACTCTTCCTCGCAACAGCTAACAAGATAGCAGCCATCCAGCCCCGCGCTGTCGACGGCGCCAACTCCCTCAGCGGATGTATGGCCCTGATGACGGCTCTCCTATTCCTGTGCCACGCCCTTGCAGCCTACTGAGCCCTGCTACCCTGCTCCCTGCCCTTCTAAATCTGCTGTCACGCCCGCGAGGCTCACGGGCGGTACCAAACATGCTGCTGTGCTCGCTGCGTTTCCTCGCAAGAGGCGGGGCGCCGCTCCCCGCGACGGGCGGGCTCGAGTCGCTTCGCCGCCCCGTCGTCGGCCGGCGGTGACCTCGCTGAACACGGTGGAGCGTTTCTCCGTCACTGACCTTTTTGTGGCTTTACAAGCAGACTGAAAGACTGTCGCCTCTCGGAAGATCAAAGCAGCGCTGCGGCGATGTGTGCCGCCGCCAGAGATGGAGAAGGGAGCATCGGCTGACTGTGTCTTCCTTTCGAGTGGAAGGAATCGCCGCTTTGGGCATCGCACGGAGGATGTCCCAGCTCAGTGACTTACAGAGAATCCGAGAACTCAAAGTGTAACCATTTTCAGTGCGATTTGTCGAGCGAGACACTCTTTTGATAGCCTGTGTGGATGCTCCTTCAGGCATGTGGTGACTATTATTTTCTTTTTTTAGGTCTATGTATAAGGAGACTTATTGACAAGCCCAGTTTGAGTGACGAACTAAGCCATTGAGAGCTGTCTAGAAATGCAGATATATTCCTTCAAACTACTGAGAGCCTTTCACCTTACGTTACAAATTCAAAAAGTAAAAAGAAAAAGTAATATTTCGATCAGAGTATGAAGAAAAACAAAAAGCAAAGCATAAGCAGTCGAACTGACTTACACACCTGCC
>NW_020870768.1:190229-192729 GCF_003789085.1 Penaeus vannamei | reverse complement strand
GCGAACACAGTAGAACACAAGCACAGTAAAACAAACACTAAAACTCAAACTAAATCACGACAGGGACATAAAACAGTAAAATCAAACACTAAAAAATAATAAATAAAACAGAGAACCACCTTTTCTCACGTATAGTCTTAAACACTTAGCTCTCTATATTGCCGAGGTCACCATTCCTGCGCACCACAACCTCTCGAGTCCAGCCCTGGAACTCAGGGACTCGAACTCGAACTCGAACTCGCGTGCGGGGCCGGGGGCTTTCCACTGTCACCTGGGCCCGCGAAACAATATTGGTTTTCATTTGGGTATATAAAATAAACTGCTCCTCAAAATCAATAAAATATCTATATTCATTAAAAATAGTCTTTAAAGTTCCATTTGTAAAATAGATAAAAAGTTTCATGAAATAAAATGGTAAAAAAAAAAAAAACACATGTGGTTTATATATATATATATATATATATATATATATATATATATATATATATATATATATATATAGTCATAGTGTTCATAAAATGTTCAATAGAAAATGAATGTGTAAAAGTTTCATAGTTCATATAAAAAGTAATTAAAATCATAAGGTTCCTTTCAATAACTAATTTTCTTGGTGGTCTGTTTCTTTGGCGTAGGGCTCATTGTAAACACAACGTGAGAAATGTTTATTAAAACATCACTTAAAAACAATAAAACAAAACAGGTAAAACATAAAAGAAAAACAACTTCAGCGAAGCCGCGCAGGTGAGTCACCCTAGGTAGCTTCCCATTTTCTATGGGCCGCAGCCTCCTCACCGCGACGGGCACCCTCAACCCCAGGGGATTAAAACAGGGGTGTTGGGCGATCTCGGAGACGGAGAAAGACGGGACCTCCGCCATGGAGCGAGGGTGGATAAGGTCCTTCCCCTCAAAAGGGACGAGGAAGAAAGCCACATGTAGGGGACCGCTGGGGACGGATACAGGCGGTCCACTACAACTCTTAGTGGTTAGGGGAAAGAGAACGCGTCGTAATATGGAGACAGAGTTAGGAGCTCAAGATACTTCGAACAGCAGCGTTTTGCCAGGGATTAGTCGCAAAACGAGTGCTGCGGCGGCCATGCGAGATATTCCGTCGTTTGAACCACTGGAACTTTCGATGTATGAGGAACTCTCACAGCGGTACCAGCAGTTAGCTGAACGATTCGTTGTGGTCCAGGGGCTGTGTACTAGTTTAGCACGTAGAGTGGGTCAGGCTAGTATTGGAGCCTTCGAACGAGTGGTGGATCCGTCGAAGGACCATCCATGGTCATTGATAGTCGTGTGCGCGAAATTAATCCGAATATACCGCGCGAATCTGTTCGTCCGCCTCGCCGCCGTCAACTGTATCTCTACATGCAAACCCCAGCAATTCCAGGGAGACACGAGCATCGACAGAAGTAAGGTGCTTTAGGTGCAATGAAAACGGGCGCATTGCATGGAACTGTCCCTTTTCGCTGGCCACAGAAGGCAGTCGTTCCCATCCTCTCATGAGCCACGTCAGCAGGAAACCCGCGGTTCAGACTCCCGAGACGCCCTTGTTAGCGCCCGTGAGTGATGCGATTCACTCCGGCAGACCCTTGATTCATGTCAACGTTAATGGTATTACTTGTAATTGCTTTGGACACGAGCTCAGAAGTAACTCTAATCCGTAACGAAACGAAAGAGAAGCTGAACTTAAAAGGGGGGATTCAGCCTTCCTTTAGATCGCTAAGAAGCGCGTCGGGACATTCCTTTGGGACGACCAAGCATGTAAACCTTTCTTTCGTTCTGAGTGATGAGGTAAAATGTACACATAGAGTAAACTGTGAATAACACAGTAACCTTCCCGGGAAATATTTTGAACGGAATGGACTGGTTGAGGCGATTTAATTTTCGCATGGTTGCATATCATTCACCTTCCGGTAATTACATGGTGTTTAGTGGTGTCAGAATTCGAGTGATTTTCACAGTCCCTCGTTAGGTCTCTCGGAGATTACCGTGTGACGTACGCAGAGTTCAGGTGCGCACAGTGCGCCTGCAGAAGGTATCATGCTGGTCCATTTTGCCGAAACAATCGTGTGTCAGCCAGGGTCTGGAATGTTCATTACGGGAGTAGTTTCGCGGGACTTCCCCGCATTGGTTGCACAGGTTGCAAGAAAGACTGCTAAGTTGTTAATTCCGCGTAGTATTGTACAGGTTGTGAATGATCGTTGCCAGCCAGTCATTTTTCCTTAAGGGACCTGCATTGCTTAGCTTGACGCTGTAAATGAGATATTTTCAAATGAATTAGAGGGTCACGCTTCAGGCGATTTACTATTATATTTCATGGAACTTTTTATCTATTTTATAGATGGGAAAATTTAAGGACTATTTTTAATGAATATTGAGATATTTTAATGATTTTGAGAAACCGTTAATTTATAAACCCAAATGAGAACCAATATTGTTTCGCGGGCCGAGATGGCAATGGAAAGTTCCCGGCCCCGCCCGCGAATTCTAGGTCGAG
>NW_020870768.1:177729-180229 GCF_003789085.1 Penaeus vannamei | reverse complement strand
GTTAAGTTTATATAATATATGTATATAATATTATACGTTTCTAACAGTATATAGTTATAGTATTATAATATTTGTATAGTGGTAGGAGCGAGAGAGAGGAGAAAGAGAGAGATTTAGATATATTTACACAGCACACCACACACAACACACATGCGCACACACACACACACCATCACACACACACACCATTATAAGTTATATATATATATATATAGTATCTACTTATATAGACTATATATTTATATATATACATATATAAATGCAAATATATATATATACGTTATATATATATATGATATACAATTTTAATGAGGGTATATTACTATATAATGCTATATATCATATACCAAACACACGACAGGGTACCATAGCACACAACACACACACCACCACATGTGATTTTCAATTACTCAAACACTATAGCACAACACACACAACAACCACACACGCATGCGGTTGATTACATCACATATATAATATTGTATCTTATATATTGTATATATAGTTAATAGTATATATATACAATATATGACATATAATTTAGACCAAATACATACACACACACAACAAACTAAATCAATATATAGTTTAAAAGCAGACCACGTCAATAGTCACACAGATTATATGATTTCCTCATTCACACAACACATACAACACAACACACACAACACACACACACCACACACAACATATATCACACACACACAGCACAACACACTTTATATATTATATATAATATATTAATAGTATACTATATATATGATAGTATATATCTATGAGCTCAATAGTATAATATATAGCATGTATATATATATCTGTAGATATATATAAACTATATAAATATTAAATATATATATTATTATTATTATATACATATATAGTAGTATAGTATTATGGATAATATTATTATAATATTATACTACGATAATATACTATATATAATTATATCATTTTTATTATATATATGGTATATATATATATTATATGTTATACAATTTTATATGTGGTGTGTGTGTGTGTGTAAATATATGGTCTAAATCTCTCTTTCTCTTCTATGCTCTCATATATTATACTAAAATATATAGTTATATATAAATAAGATATATATTTATAACATTTATATTATTATGATTAGGTTATATATATATATATATATGATGTAAAGTATATTTTCAGATATATAAGTAATTATATATCTCATATGTAAGTATATTATATACATATGCATTATATATATATATTTATATAGTCCCAATATAACTATATACTATCTATATAGTATTATATAGTGTATATATATATAGTAATATATAGTATGTATATGTATATATATATGTATATTATGATATCGTACTCGTTTAATGATATATCGTCTTATATATATATACTATATTTATACTGACTATATATATGATATGTAGCTATATCAGTATATATGTATAGTGATATTAGTAGCTATAATATACAATTTTGAGCGAGAGAGAGAGAGAGAGAGAGAAAGAGAGTAGATTTAGGGATACTATTTTACTCACACACACAACAAGCAGGGTTACGTTCATCTTGTGGACACGCTCTGCGATGTTCTTTGAATCTTCCGGTTTAGATTGGGATTGAGTAAGATAGTCAATCACAGCTACACACACACACACACACACTGCTACACACAACGACACACATAGTATTATATATATATATATATATATAGGTATGATAGTAATTATTTGTCATTGTATAAATTATTTTAATATATATCGTATAATTGCATATATATGATAATTTACATATACTAAGTCTCTTATATAAAGTGGGTATATAATTTTATATATATATAATAATTTATAGTAATATTATATATACTACCAATCCATTCATCACACTATCAGTATCATGTCACACATCCAATTGAATATAGATGTACAAAGCTCTACACATCATCACGATACATCTCACATCACACTTCACGACACATCATACATCACACACACCACATATATATAATAAAGTATATTACTATTACTATATATATATCATATATATTATATATTCTAACTATCTACACTAATAAAGTTCTATATATATATATATAATATATTATATAATTAAATTATATATATTAGTAGTATAATACTATCTATTAGGATATACAGTATAAGCTGAAACAAACATACCCACAGATACACACAAATTACATAAATATATAATAACCCACACAATTCACATACACACACACATACAACACGCACACACAGGTCAATACCACTCTCGTATACAACAAGGAGGCAAAGTCACACAAAAATAAATTCCAACCAATAAAGTACGACACAACACAACACACACTTTAGTTGCGTATGTTTATGGACACAGCACGATCAATGGTCAACACATCATATGTATTATATATATAATATATCTATGACTAGTTATAATTAATTACATATTATATATAATAGTAGTATTAGATAATCATTAGCTACTCATATATAATATATTATAGTATATA
>NW_020870768.1:157729-160229 GCF_003789085.1 Penaeus vannamei | reverse complement strand
GTTTCAAAATGTCATTATTTTTCCCTTGCCGAGAAATGTACTGCACATGACTTTTCATCAACTAAAGATAATCTTGAATGCTAACGTCCAATTCATATACTTACTCGTCTTCCATAAAAACTCACCATATTCTTTTTCATAACAAAGACAAAGTGTTTTTTTTTTCAAAGAATAGCATCACTCTTAACATTTCAATACAATTTGTTGAATGGAAATGACAAATGGCAGTTGAATTTTGCTTAAATTCGGTCGGCGTTTTTAGGCAAATTTCGTATTCATATGACATGCAAATGTACGAAAGTTAGTAAAGTTATCGCCATAAAAGGTAACAATATATAATTCTATTTTCCCTTGGCAAGCTAATATAATGGTCTTATTTGAAAACAAAACAATATATATTAGTAACGTAATAAAATGCTCGTGTGTTCGAGAACAACCAATTCTCGTCCTTTGTAAAGATTAGAGAATCACTTATTCTACTTCTAGAATAAGTGAGTAATCACTATTGTCCTAGTTCTAAATACATGATTAATCACTATTATTCTAGTTCTAGAATAAGTCATCATTCCATTTCTGGAATAAGAGATTAATCCCCATCATTCCATTTCTGGAATAAGAGACGATAACCGAACACTTTTTCCTCATACTGTAGCAACCCTAAAACGGTGTGATTTACAAACTCACTGAAATGGCCCACACGAGAAGCGCTGCCATAAACTGCACCCTTAAATGGGTCTCAGATATCGCCCATCGAGACCATTAAGATATGCCGCGGCTACAACTTTACAGGCGATCGCATCTGGAGCAAGAAAACGGATCACGGCAGCAGACATGGAGGAGGAACTACGATAAAAGGCATCAGCTGTCTTGTTCTGAGAGAGGACTGTGTTCAAAACAGTGTAATAGAAATCCCTTGCATCCATGTTCTGACATATCTAGCACAGTATTTTTTTCCTCTTCTTCGTCTTATTTCTCTCCCAAGAATTTCAGGGCGTTTACGAAGCGTGAGGGAAAACCATTGCGTAATGAAAATTTGCTCATATTCAAGAACAGATAAATGTAAACAACCGAACACGGCATATCATATGTAATGAAGTGCCGCATTACCCTTTTCTAACACGGAAAATTAGAAGCAGAAATTCATAGATTTTGTCTACAAAGATATATGTCAAAGCATCACGACAGGGAATTAAAAAACACAGGAGAGATGAACATATTTCTTTTTTGACCTTGGTTGAGAGAGAAAAAAAAATACAGTGAATCCATCACAAATACTCATTTCTGACATATTAATGATAACTTTAGAAGGATAATTTCTCACTCCCTCGGGGTTGAAGGATTTAGAACGGTGTTGAACTCGAGTGAAATACTAAAACGGCGGGAATGACTGATTGTTTTTTGGCGTCCGGGTTATGAAAGTTTTGTCAATTCATTTTATTCGCTCTATACATCGTTCGGGCAGAAAACAGTATTACGCAGTGCTGCTCTTCCCTTATTTTCATTCACTTACTAAATGATATATGATAACGATGAAAAAATGAAGAAAAAATCCATACTTTGCTCCAATGTCCTCTTTATTTACTTATTTTTTACACGACCTACATCGAGTCTTCAGGGATCTGTTTTCGGTTTATGATAATGATGAGAACAAATATGTATATATGGTTTTACTTTAATTATTTCACTCACTTGCTGCATATATGATGAAAAAGAAAATAATGAAGAAGAAACTAATTTGTTCTCATTATACACTATTTACTTTCTTCTTACACAACATATATACAACCCAATTTTGATTTCATGCTAAATGATACACAACGAAGATGAAGTAAAAAAAAAAAATAATAATAATAAATAAATAAATAAATAAATAAATAAATAAATAAATAAATAAAACAGATAAAAAGGGAATAAAATCAGCGACCTCGTCCCAATATACACACTCTTTACTACCTTATTCCACGGCCTACACCGACTCCTAAGGGAAATTCCCGCGACAGTCGAGATTTATCCAGTCTTCATGTCTCGGAATTGGATACTCTTCTCGTTGGCTTGTTTTCCCTGAGGTGATCAGCCTCTCCTTAGCCACAACCAGGGCTGCCGAGATGACCTGCGAGACGACTGGACACACACCGCACTTATTTTCCATTCTGTGTATAATGACGTGTTTGTGGTGGTGATGATCATCCTAATAATAATATTAGTGATAATGATGATAATAATAATAATAATAATGGTAAGAGTAATAATAATAATAATAATAATGATAATGATAATGTTGATAATGATAACAGAGATGATAATCATTATTCATTATTATTGTTGTTGTAGTAGTAGTAGTAGTAGTAGTAGTAGTAGTAGTAGTAGTAGTAGTAGTAGTTGTTGTTGTTGTTGTTGTTTTTGTTGTTGTTGTTGTTATTATTATTATTATTACCCCCTCACTACGACGAGCCACTTCATGGTTATCCCGATAGGCTTCTACTTCTGTGTGCGTGTGTGT
>NW_020870768.1:104758-114758 GCF_003789085.1 Penaeus vannamei | reverse complement strand
TCAATCACACCAATTTCATTTAAGATACTTATACATTTACTGATCAAGGTTTATTTGAGACTTTTTCTTCCAGAGACATTGCTTATGCTGGTTCATGAATTACAGTCTGCTTTAGATAAGGACCATGAGTCAAGGTTGGTCTGGATTTTATTGCAGCTTTTAGCACTGTTAATCACAAGGGTTTAATTCTTAAGTTGCAGTCTGTTGGTGTTAGTGGCAAAGTTTTAAGTATTTCAAATTATCTTTTCGACTGGTAGACAGCTGCGTGTTCATGTTGGTGGTAGTTATAGCTGGTATTCCCCTGTGGTTTCTGGGGTTCCTCAGAGAAGAAGGTTTTAAGTAAAAAAAATTGTTTTACATTGATTGTTTATTGGCCTTTTAAACATTGTTTATATACATCTATTACGTATATGATATATACACAAATATGCCTATATATATATATATATATATATATATATATATATATATATATATATATATATATATATATATATATATATATATATGTATATGTATACATACATACATACATATATGTATATATATATATATATATATATATATATTATATATATATATATAATATATATATATATATATATATTATATATACATATGTATCACATATATAAATATATATATATATATATATATTATATATATATATATATAATATATATATATATATATATATATATATATATATATACATATGTATGTGCTAGTCTGTATGTATATGTATATAGATATACATACACACATGTATGTATGTTTATGTATGTATATACATACTTATATATACAGGTATGCGTTGTGTGATTATTAAATTTTCTGTTTTACCAAATATTTATCCCAAAAATTACATGATATAAAACACTTAAGACATTAATTAACATGGACAATGCACTTCAGGATATGAATATATCATTTATGGCTACGCAATGACACAGAAAGTCAAACACAGACACACGCGCACATTCATATACATCTATTATAGACAATTACGCACACACACACACACACATGCACGCACACAAATATGGACCGACGTCTTATTACGTCGCATCAAATTCAGCTTTAAGAAAAAATCTTATATCACCTAAACGCTTTATTTATACATCTTGAACTTTCCCTCGTTTCATGGTGTTTCAGAAAAAAGAACAATACATGAACGAGAAACGATTTCATCCAGGTACAAAATTAGGTACATCGAAAGGAATGGTACAAGAATGATCATTAAACCCCCCAAAACAACGAAAGTAGAACTGTACATAAAACGAATAATAATGACACGACACCCTAATCATTCTATCATTATCGAAAACAACGAATAAACAATAATACGACACACTTATCATTCTTCCAGAACCGTGAACAACGATAACAAGCCGTTCATTCTAAAACCGTCCCAACATCGTCCTCGCAACATGAACAAAGACGAAGCAAGTTGCAGAACGTAATCCGCCGTGAACACTGGACGACAGCTGTCTCGCGACCTTATCAATGACGGCTGCATGCAACGCGACGCCGGCTGGAGCCCTGCGTCACCGCCTGAACAACGCCCTCGAGCCGCACTGGACTAGAACTTGAAGAATTTGTACCATCGTGCTGAAGGAAAGGGAAGGGAGGGAGTGTGTGCATGAGTGCATACACTGGCATGCATACACGAACATATATATACATGTATATATATATATATATATATATATATATATATATATATATATATATATATATATATATATATATGCATACATACATATATATATATATATATATATATATATATATATATATATATATTTATATATATATTAATATATATATATATATTATATATATATATATATGAAAGGAAGGAATTTTATTTCATATCTATATATATATGTATGTACATAAACACATACAGATATATATGCATATATGTATGCATGTGCATTTATATATGTATACTCATTGCAGAGCAACTACAAGGGCTTTCCACTTCCCTTGCAACACACGAGCAAGGAAACCAATCACCCGCCCGGCTGCGCCCTCGCACCCCGGGCTTTCCCCCCACGCCCGCCTGCCACGACGGGCACTACAGCTCATATTCCTCCCCGGGCAAGTCCTAAACATGATCCTGGCACCGCCCCCGCCCGCGCTGCCTGCCTGCTTGCCCGCCTATCTGCTTGCCTGCTTGCCTGCCTGCTTGCCTGTCTGCTTGCTTGCCTGTCTGCTTGCCTGCCTGCTTGCTCGCTTCAGTCCCACGAGGAACTGCCGAATCTGCCGCAGCTGCTCGTGAGGAAGAGGGCGCTGAGTCGCGGTTTCAGGGAGTGTGGGTATGGTTTGTGTGTGCTGAGGGTGTGTGGGTGTGGGCGTGATGTTTCACTCAGAAAGCGACTGTGTTTGTGGGTGTTTGTATTCGTGTTTGCGTTTGTGTGTGTGGTATATATATGTGTATGTGTGGTATATGTGTGTGTGTGTGTGTGGTATATATATGTGTATGTGTGGTATTATATGTGTGTGTGTGTGTGTGTGGTATAATATGTGTATGTGTGTATATATGGTGTGTGTTTGTGTGGTATATATATGTATGTGTGGTATATATGTGTGTGTTTGTGTGTGCATGATGGTTTCTGTGTCTGTATCTTTTGTTCTGCAGTGCCTTTGCGGGCTTCAGTGTGACCGGTGATGTGTGTCTATGCGTTACCCGCAATGTGAACCATATATATTTTTCTGAATATCCATTTCACTAAAGGAACTAAATCTAAAAGCCATATCCACACTCACAGAATTTGGCGATATACGTAACACTTTTATGACAATTTCCTTTTATCTATGTGCGTGTGCAGTGAAGAATAAAAACCCATATATTTTTCTACATGAATGTGACAACGAAGTTTCGCCAATTTCCTGAAAATGGATTGAGTATATTTTTTCTTATGCATTTAATATGAACATTTCAGGTATATGTGTCGAAAAAAAAAACTTTATCAAATATACAGTATCAAATATTCTTTGTGTATAGAAAATAATCGACCTTAATCCTATTCCGGTGTTTCAGTTCATACAGTGTAGTCAGTCATATAAATGATTAGCATAAAAATAGCATATGCGGTGTGTGAAAGTAATATAAGAGCAACAGCAACATATCCCAACTATAAACAGCTCTAACTCCAAGATTAAGGATAAGACTCTATCAAACAGGCTTTCACATCAGCTGTACTAAAAATATAAACCCATAATTGTATTATAAAATTCGCTACCTATTAAAACCATACTCTTTAAGTTTGTGTGTGTGCGTGTGTGTGTGTGTGTGTGTATGTATGTATGTGTGTGTGTGTGTGTGTGTGTGTGTGTGTGTGTGTGTGTGCGCGCGCGCACGCGTGCGTGTGGTTCTATACACACACACACACACACACACACACACACACACACACACACACATATATATTATATATATATATAATATATATATATATATATATATATATATATATATATATATATAAACACATACATACATACACATAAATCCATGCGACAGAAAATGTATTGTAGCACGACCGCCATCCCTCACTCTAACGTGTGTCATGCTGTCACGGTCATGCGTCTCTGCCCACGTCGGGACCCACATCGTAATCCTCATTATTAAGGGAACAAGAGAAGATGGATGGGGGTGGGGAGGCCACGGGGGAGGGGGGACGGGAGGCTACAGGGGGGGAAGAGGGGACGCCACAGGGGAGAAGGGTGGGAGGCCACAGGGGGGGAAGGGGGGAGGCCACAGGGGGGAAGGGTGGGAGTGCTACAGGGGAGGACGGGGGGAAGGCCACAGGGGAGATGGGTGGAAGGAGGGAAGGCCACAGGGGGGTGTCACAGAGGGGAAAACGGGGAAGCCACAAGGGGGACGGGGGTGGGGGTCACAGGGGGGGAGAGGAGGAAGGTGGCTGGGGGAGGCACAGTGGGCGAGAGAGGTGGGTGAGGAGGAGCATGGGGAGGGGGTCTGGGAGGAGTGGGGGAGAAGGGAGTAGGGAGAAGCCTGGGGTTTGGGAGGGTATAGGGAAGGGGGTAGGGGGATAGGGGGAGGGAAGGCCGTTTTTTAACTCAATCAGCTTCATCAACTGTGTGTGTGTGTGTGTGTCTGTTTCCGTGTCGTTGACAGAAAGGGAGAGAGCGGGAAAGGGAGGGATGACGAGAGAGAGAGAAAGGGAGAGAGAGAGCCAGACACAGAGAGAATGAGAAACAGACAGACAGACAGGGAGACAGAACCAAACAGAAAACCCAGACAAACAAACAAACAAAAACAGGCAATGAAACAAGACAAGCAGACAGACAGACAAATAAAATAGCGAAGGAGTCTCTTACATCTTATGCGCATGAAAGACACTTGCACTGCATCGTATCTTCCTCCCTGGAGTATTCTCCCTAAAAATCTTCCCCCTTAATTTTCTTCCCTAAAGATCTTTCCCCTTAATTTGCTTCCCTAAAGATCTTTCCCCTTACCTTCTTCCCTAAAATATTCTCCTAAAATCTTTTCCTTAACTTCCTCCCTAAAATATTCACCCTAAAGATCTTTTCCCTTAACTTCTTCCCTAAAATATTCTCCCTAAAGATCTTTCCGCTCATTCCCCTCAAAATGTTCTCCTAAAGATCTTTCCCCTTAACTTCTTCCCTAAAATATTCTCCCTAAAGATCTTTTCCCTTAACTTCTTCCCTAAAATATTCTCCCTAAAGATCTTTTCCCTTAACTTCTTCCCTAAAATATTCTCCCTAAAGATCTTTCCCTTAACTTCTTCCCTAAAAATTCTCCCTAAAGATCTTTCCTATCAACTTCCCCCAAAAATATTCTCCCTAAAGATCTTTTCCCTTAACTTCCTCCCTAAAATCTTCCCCTTAAGTTCTTCCCTAAAATATTCTCCCTAAAGATCTTCTCCTTCCTCCCTAAAAAGATCTTTCCCCTTAACTTCTTCCCTAAAATATTCTCCCTTAAGATCTTCCCCTTAACTTCCTCCCTAAAATCTTTCCCTTTAAGTTCTTCCCTAAAATATTCTCCCAAAAGATCTTCCCCTTAACTTCCTTCCCTAAAGATCTTTTCCCCTTGACTACTTCCCAAAATATTCTCCCTAAGATCTTTTCCCTTATTTTCTTCCCTAAAATATTCTCCCTAAAGATCTTTCCGATCAACTTCCCCCCAAAATATTCTCCCTAAAGATCTTTCCCCTTAACTTCCTCCCTAAAATATTCTCCCTAAAGATCTTTTCGATCAACTTCCCCCAAAACATTCTCCCTAAAGATCTTTTCCCTTAATTTCTTCCCTAAAAAGATCTTTTCCTTAACTTCTTCCTAAAATATTCTCCCCAAAGATCTCTTCCCTTAAGCCACCCACACGCATTTCAACACTCTTTTCTGCCGCTGCAACAGATTCTTTCCATTTCCGCAAAATTATTCGCATGTAATACAGCCGAGAAAATGCCATTTCACCACCGAAGGAGAAATAAATGTTGAAGAGCATACGCAAAGACGTCAAAGGCAGCTCCTGACTAGAGATGAAAAGAAAGAAAGAAAAAAGAAAGAAAGAGTGAAAGGAAGAAAGAATTCCATCATGAAGAGAAGGAAGATTAAAAAAATAAAAAGTCAAACTTTTCTAATATGGGAGATAAGATGCCACAGTTTCTTGGGGAAAGTCTTCCGGGTTCTTAAATGAGCAGTTACAATGGACATAACTGTCTGGGAAGAAGAAGAAAACGCATATTCATATGACACCTCCTCCTCCCCCTTTTTGTTCATGTCATCCAAGGTCAGTTAGCAAGAGTTACATGTCTTCTTCTTCAAGTTATGACAACGATCGTGTATTATGAATTCCTTCGTGCAGTAGAACATCCTTCAATGCATGTATGTATTTTCCATCTTACATCTGTCCTAAAATACATGAATATATAACAAAATACAGTAGAACATCCTTCTGTGGGTTGTATCTATTCTACTATCTTTTTCTGTTTAAAAAAATATAGAACGAAGTAACATGACTTAGAGACTCGTGGGTGAGGAGTACATCCTACTCCTCATCCACCATAATTTGGTTCAATTAGATCCTTCGCCCGAATGAACGCGGCCATAACAACAGTAGAATAGAAGAGGAAGAGAGGGAGAGGAAGCAGGAAGGGAGAGGAGGGAGGGAGGAAGTGAGAGAGAGAGAGAGAGAGAGAGAGAGAGAGAGAGAGAGAGAGAGAGAGAAGAGAAGAGAGAGAGAGAGAGAGAGAGAGAGAGAGAAGAGAGAGAGAGACAGAGACAGAGAAATAGAGAGAGAGAGACAGACAGCCAGAGACAGAAAGACAGAGCAAAAGACAGACAACAGAATAAAAGAGAGAAAAAAAAGAAGAGAAAGATACAGGCATACACACCAGGGGAAAAATGAATTCAAGAGACCTACTATTTTCTCATGGAAGCCAGCAGTTCCCCTTAAGCAGAAGCTCTCCAGGACAAGCCTTTTTATGTCAACCTGTTTACACACTGTGAATCATATACGTCGTGTTTGTGCTTTGAAATGCGAGGTTATTTTCGTCATTCTGTGTGGGTAAGAAAATAACAATGTTTTGAATAAAAGGAAGGTAAGGAAAAAAAGTTAGATTGATTTCAACATAACTCTCGCAAGGAAGTAAAAAAAAAAAAAAAAAAAGTCAGATTTATTTCATCATAACTCTCGCCCTGTTTTCCTAGATCACTTAGATGTTTGTGTGACACGTGTTTACAATTAGACTAGATTTATAAAAAGAGAAAAAATATATAGTTACACTGACATAACCTCTACTCGAGTTATTCTATGTTGCTTGTTCATTTTTCGTGCAGGACAGTCATTCTGGTCATTTATTTTTTCGTTGTCTCTTTTATATTCACACTGGCAGTTTCGCAAATATATTTTAGCACGCCATTCTTGCTTTTTATAATATGATTACAAAGGACACGTACACCGAAGCATAAACAAGCAGTCTGTATGTCGTGATAACAGTCTTTCTTCCTTAAACTAGTACTCCAAACTCACATGCACTATATAATATATACAAAGACACACACATATACAAAGACACACACACACACACACACACACACACACACACACACAACACACACACACACACACACACACACACACACACACACACACACACACACACACACACACACACACACACACACACACACACACACACACACACACACACACACACATATAGGTATATATTCACTGATATGATAATATGACAATATATCTGCCTCTGTATATACAGTTAACACCAAAATAAATGTTATGCATTTCACCCTTCCAAAAATTACATAGCACCCCAAAGTACTGAGTTCTGTTACTATGAACAATACACATATTTCTTGTCACACATTTAAGTAACGTAGAAACTTCTATTTTTTTCTCGTGGCCGCAAAAGCATATTGGTCTGTAGATAAAGAGCGCACACGTATAAAGTAATTGATATATTGATTTGAGGAGTAATAAGTATGTTCACCGGTCACAAATTCACTGTATGTTAACGAAATACTGTTTGATAAGTGAAAATTGTATAACGATGTTTTTTTTTATATATATATATTTTTTTTCGTTTTTTTTCACAGATATTCAACTCGCCGAAATCACTTCATTTTCTTCATCTTTGGACAGATGAGGTGATTTGTTTTTTATTTATTTATTTGTTTATCTTCTTGTTCGGTTGTTTGTTTGTTTGTTTATTATCTGTGTTGCCTTTCAGGTCTGAATTATTTTCTAATTCATTTCACCATCAAATCGACTATTATACTTGGGATACTACATTTTCACCATACTGACCATTTGTCTTTGTTGTCCATATTTTTTCCAGTAAAAAAATAGGATCCTGGCGTTCGTTTCATTCACGTCACAGAACCGCACCGTCTGTATCCATCCCCGCGTAGGTTCCACCCCGCTATGAACACCCCGCTCGGCAATCCCCACCGACCCCCTTAGCTACACCACTGCGTCCGGCGCCACCGTCCTCGGAGCGCCACGGGCTCACCACCTCGTCGCGGTCGAGGGCTGCTTGTGGGGCGAGTCCCCTGTGTGTCTCCGCTGCCTCTCGACGGCCTCCGCGCGGCGAGGCGGCAGGGCGGGCGAGTTCGCCGGGCAGGGGAAGGGGAAGGCGGACTCCCCCCTCGCCCTCTCCCCTCCCCAGGCGCGACACGTGACTCACGGCGCTGGCGACGACGAAGACGGGGTCGTCGTCGAGGTCGATGACGTGGTCGCCGCCGGGGCGAGGGACGTAGAGCTCCGGGAGGTCGCGGGGGCTCAGGGCCGGGTAGTCGTCGGCGCCCCTCGGCCGGCGCCCGTCGTGGGAGGGGCCCAGGTCGCTGAAGGGCGGGAGGTGCTCGTGGTCGTGGAGGTGATGCGGCTCGCGGTGGTCGCAGCGCTGGCCCCCGGGGGGAGGGTGCTGGGGGCTGAGCTCCGCCGAGTCGCCGTTCTTCGGGGACTTGAACGTCTGGGTGCTCTGCGTGCGGTACTGCTTGGCGTCGAGGCCGTCCTGGGGGCAGCACCAGGAGTGGCGGCGCCCCGTGACCACGTTGGAGGGCGGGGAGCCCGAGGCCATGTCTGTGGGGCGGGAAGGGGGGGGGTTAGATCTGATGGGTATGGCGATGATTGCAATAGCTCAGTTACTCACTGTTGCGAAAAAATAAGAAAAAAAATGTTATGCTGCGGATGATAAGGTAATAATCATAGTCACCATGCCGTCACAACAATAATAGAAAAGGTAAAGCTTTTAACACAAATAACTAAATAACAGATGCATCAAGATACTACACGTAACAAGATCAATAACACTAACAAAAAACAAAAAAAAAATCAACAATAATCATAATTTAACATCAAAACATCCACTCTCTCATCCCAGACAACTAACCAACAAACAAACAAAACAAATCAACAAAAGCCAAACAAACAAATTTCATACAAAAAATATTACAAAAAATCAACAAAAGCACAAAACAAATATCATACAAAAACATTTTACAAAAAAATAATAAAACTAAACAAAATCAACAAAGGTCACACAAAAAAATTCATACAAAAAAAGATCTTACAGAGAAGCAACAAAAACAAGTCACACAAACAAAATTCTTACAAAAACATCTTAAAAAAAATAATAGAAAAAACAAAATCAACAAAAACAAGCCACACAAACAAATTTCTTACAAAACATACTTTAAAAAAATAAACAAAAACAAGCCACACAATCAAATTTCATACAAAAAAAAAAAAAAAAAAAAAAAAACTCGAACCTTGGCGTTCTGCGGGTGGTTGTGCGGGCGTGTGGCGGAGGCGGCGCGGGCGGAGGCGGAGGAGCAGATGCGGCGGACCCGGTGGGTGTGGCGGGCGGCGGACGTGGGCGTGACGACCCGGTACTGCTGCCTCGTGAACACCGGGATGGGCACGATGGCCAGGTTACCCGCCTCCTCGCGCCGCTCTGTTTTTTTTTTTTTTTTTTTTTTTGAGGGGGGAGGGAGGGAGGAAAAAAATGGTTAGTGTTTGTCTTTTTCTTTTTTAGTTATGGAGGTATTGTGGAGTATTTTTTTTGGGGGGGAGGGGGGAAGGTAAGGAGAAAAAATTGTTAGTGTTTGACGTTTTCTCTTTTAAGTTATGGAGGTATTATGGAGTTTTTTTTTTTTGGGGGGGGGGGAGGGAAGGAGAAAAAATTGTTAGTGATTATCTTTTTTTTCTTTTTATTTATGGCTATTTATGGAGGACGGAGGTAGAGTCGGAAAATGGGGTTGGTGTGTGTGTGGTGTGTGTGTGTGTGTGTGTGTGTGTTGTGTGTGTGTGTGATGTGTGTGTGTGTGTGTGTGTGTGTGTGTGTGTGTGTGTGTGTGTGTGTGTGTGTGTGTGTGTGTGTGTGTGTATGTGTGCATATATGGTAAAGGGCAAGAGGTGAAGAAAGGAGAGAATATTCGAAAATGGGCGGAAGGGGGGAGGGGGGGTAGACTACGATACCAAGATCAG
>NW_020870768.1:81329-88829 GCF_003789085.1 Penaeus vannamei | reverse complement strand
AATGCATCTACTTACTCTGACGAAGAGAAATGAAACAAAGCAGTAGATAGAAAACGAAAATGCAATATTTTTTACAGTTTTAAGTTCGCTGCTCAACGTAAGCATTGTACAAACCGCCAATTTCGAGTCTTGTCATCGAAAGACATGGAGATATGTATAGGGGATATATAGGGGACGAGTCGGGAATTTTGAAGCGCATACATTTATGATTTCTGCGTCATATGCACACGTACATATATGAAAAACAAACAATGGGTCGTCTACCATGTCAGTTCACTATTTCTCTCTCTTTATCCATCTATTTCCTGTTTTGCATTTCCCTCCATTTCATGTCTCCACGACCCGTTTCGAATTCCATCATATGACAAACTCCCTTCCATCTTGCAGAAGACCGCATCCATCCAGCTGAGAAGAATGTCGAGTGATTTTCCATACGCCATCGAGCCCTTGGAGGAGAAGGAGAATGACGCCATCAAGAAGGACTTCACCGGGTACCTGTCGGGGGCCGTGAGGGTGCAGCCACGGGGTTACTTCTTCCAGGGGATCTACCGCCACTACGCCCACCAGTACTTCAACCTCCCTCTGAAGCCCACGGACGTCTTCGTGGGATCGTACCCCAAGAGCGGTGGGACGCAAATCCGACTATTTTTATGTATTTTAGTCAAAAAACAGATAAACATTTATCAATAACGTATTAGCATGATAGTGAATGCATCTGAACTGTTCAAATTGATTGGCTCGATTTTCCCGAGAATAACAGATCAGGTAAACAAACATTAAATAAGGCTCGCATCACCAGAACTTTCATCAGATGTGCCAAAGTCGAATAGAAAGATTGAATCCATGAATACAAAATGGTAATTTAAGACCACTCCCTTTAATTATCATCTCATTCTAGGAACTACCTGGACACAAGAGCTGGTTTGGCTTCTCATGCATAACCTTGACTATGAAGGGGCCAAAGAATCCCTTGATGACAGATTCCCTTTTGTTGAGTATGCCTTCCCGAAATGTGCTTTTTTGTACTGCATGTAGCATTATCTGTGCCATATGACATGAAATGAAAGGCGGAGAGAAAGAAGAGAGATGAGAGGGGAGAGGGAGAGAAAGAAGAGAGAGAGACGGGGAGAGGGAGATGGAGAGCGAGAGAAAGAAAAGAGAGAGAGAGAGAGAAAGAAGAGAGAGATGAGAGGGGAGAGGAAGAGAGAGAGAGAGAAAGGAGAGATAGGGGGGAGGGAGACAAAGAAGAGAGAGATGGGGGGAGAGAAGGAGAGGAAGAGGAGAGAGAGGGAGAGGTAGAGGGAGTGGGGGCAGAGGGAGAAGGGAGAGGAAGAGGAGAGAGTAGGGAAAGGAAGAGGGAGAGAGGGGGCAGAGGAAAAATGAGAGAGGGAGGAGAGGAAGAGGGAGGAGAAGGAAAGAGAGAGAGAGAGATGGGGGTGAAGAGGAAGAGGGAGAAAAGGGGGAGGAGAGTGAGAAAGGAAAGAGAGAGAGAGAGTGAGTGTGTGTGTGTGTGTGTATGGGCATGTGTATGTGAGTGTATATGTATGTGTATTCGCATGTGTGTGTGTGTGTGTGTCTGAAAATAAAGGATGAAATAATGCCTGTGAGAAAATATTTCAAAAACTCGTTTCACACCATTGTTAGCGTTGATTTTTCTTGAGGTTTATGGCAGAGACAAAGGGAAACATGAGAAAGCCACAACTGATGACACAGAGGCACTCAACTGACCCCTTTCTGCCAGGGCCGATCACGTGCTGGACCCTGAAGTGTTTCAACGACCGGAAATAAAAGCAAAACTGAAAGCGGTGCCCAAGCCCGGAGATCGCCTGGCGCAGGTCCTCAAACTCGAGGAACCAAGATGCATCAAAACCCATATGCCCTTCTCACTCCTCCCGCCCAAAATCCTTGACACTTGCAAGGTGCGTTCAGGAACCTACGAAATTATGCTCAAAGTAATAGTGCTGAGTAGGTTCGCTGGTCGAAAAAAAGCCACGGAAATTGAAGTTCATGAGGTGATCGTGGCATGCAATATTTATCATTGTGATTTCCCAGTAGTAGAACTGAAACCCTTTATACTCCATATAAAGTATGCCAATTCCCAGCATACATTACAGTATTCCGAATCCGTAGGAATGAGTATAATAAATAAGTAATCTTCTTCAGGTAATATACGTAGCAAGGGATCCACGAGATGTTGTCGTCTCGTATTACCATCACCACCGGATGTGGATCACGCACGGTTTTCAGGGAGATTTCAAGGCGTTCTTCGACTATTTTCTTAAAGAACAAGGTAAATACACGCTTTTAGGATAATAATTTGAATTTCTACGGGATTTCGTCTATCGTGATCATCTATTTGTTTTATTGTTTGAAGGAGAATAAATAATATTTTGTAACATTGTAATGTATACATACATTGAAATGAGTCATTTTCACATATTTCCCACTCGGCTAATCTCTGCTTCAGTTATGTGGTCCCTTCTGGGAGCACCTGAGAGAGGCCTGGGAAAGACGCAGTCACTCAAATCTCCTCATCTTGACGTACGATCAGCTGAAGGAAGACTTACCTGCTGTCATCAGAAAAGTCGCTGGCTTCCTTGGTGAGGTGATGCGTTGTTTTGCATTTGACGGGTCAGTTGCGTGCACAAGGCTGTGAAACTTTTGCAGATGCTAATCATTATCTTTCAGAAATGACCGTACGTAATATACATTAGAGTGCATAAAGTTGATTTTGATCTTCAGGGTTCTACCTTTTTATTTGCTATATGATGCTAGACTGATAAGGTAATTCTGTCTCAGGCAAAGAAGTGTCACAGGAAGAAACAAACAAACTGGCAAACCATCTGCATTTTGACTCCATGAAGAACAACCCGGCAGTCAATGCGGTCGCAGACGCTTCCACGGGCCTCCTGGACTTGAAGGAAGGGGGATTCGTGAGGAAGGGTAATGTTTAATGGTTAATGTTTGAAAATAAATGTGCTAGGCATCAAAGGCCATATAACACTATGGTAAAGTATTGGTTCGGAAAGAGAAAGGGTAGACTTCCTTTTACTTTTTTTCATTACCTTTATGTTTTTTATTATTATTTTATTATGTCCTCTCCTACGGACGTGTTAAGCTAAATAAGGGCAATGTTTCTTGTTTCGAGACTCATGCCATAAAATAACATGACGCTGGTTTTCTTTTAGTAGATTTCTTTCTTTCCTTTTTAGTAGATTACTTTCTTTCCTGATGCGATTTTGTTACTATTTCAGATTTAAGTCTCGATAACATTCCTTCTTGTTAAAATTATTTTGATAATTTACACTTTTACTTTTAGAGCCGTCAGTTATTTCACGTTTATTTTATCTTATTTCTTGTACTTTATTATGCTCTACACACCGCTTTCTTTCTTTTTTTATGCTTCACGTTCTTTACGGTTCTTTAAGATTCACGCTAACTGATTATTATCATATATCGTTATCATTATTACCATGACGTTATATTTGTTCTTATTTTCCTTAAGATTTGCATTTCATGAATACTTTTACCCCAAGGGAAATCTGGAGGCTGGAAGAGTTATTTTGATGACGATATGAAAGAGAAATTTCATACGTGGATGCTGGAGAAAGGTGGCAACTTAGCGAAGGAATTCAAATGGATGAAATGAATTCCGCTTTTACTTTACGTGAAGGTTAGTAAAATGAACCTCGTCCATGTTGACAAATGTAGAAAAGGGATGGATGAGAATGCATACGCTCACATTCTCATTCATAAACTTTTCTATGAAGGTTAGTTCGTATTAAGGAGTATTAAGAGCAAAAAGAATAATTCGAATAGATAGAGTTGATAAATGTTTTAATATCATTAAGTACCCTCAAGTTTAATCAGGAATGTTCATTGATATTGTTGACTTTGGATGAGAATGCTGCTGAACATGCCTACCTTATCAAAACTGCATCTAAAGAAATAAACAGACCTTTAAAAATATGAAACCACATTCCCCTTCGTGAAGTCAAGCTTGTACTGAATAGCCACTGCAGTAATATTCTAATTATTCTGACTAAAACATTCAAATTCCAGCTGAACCACCATGGATCAGTCCGCCAATCTTCCTCCAAGGTCCGTTGACGCAAGAAAGATCCATATCCATCAAAGGAACATTGATTTATGCTCAAATATTTACAGATAATGCCCTTGCTAGTTCCCCGGTATTACATTTCAACGCAGAAAATATGAAGTCTTGGAATCACATGGATAGTACAATGAATAAATATGGAAGTAGATAGTTTTGTTATACTATTTTTTTAACATTTAACTTTTAATTGTAGATATATATAATCGTTCAGAGATTATGTAGGTGTATGACACTTGTACTTATTGGAAGTGAATGAAAAACAAATATTATATTCAGCATTGTATTGGCATGTTTATGGTTTGCATTCATGTTTATACTACATGCAAAAAGCTTTTGGGTATAATGTGCACAAGCTAGGTACCAAAACATTAAAGGTGCTTTGATACTGACAGTTCTGTGATTTTTCAGGTGTTTAGGCAAGATGCAAGATTTAGAGTTTGTTACATATTTTCTATTATCAGTTTTGTTATGAATATATCTGATATTCTCATTTTATTAATAGAAAGAAAATGTGTGCATATAAGAGACATAGTGAGGTAGATACCCAAGGATAAACTTCTAACACATGTTTTTTTAATGAACCTTATTTATAGTTCTATATGTTGTCTATTTTTTGAAGTATCTGTAGAAGGAATGTTTATAATATTTCAACCGTTCACAGTTTCATAATGGAGGTCATAATAACAGGAAATTACTGTCAATGTCTAAGTGGTGCTCTTGGTATCTTAGTGTTCTGAAGACAAAATAAAGTCATTGATATCTATATTATTGGTTTATTTATAATATATATATGTGTGTTATATTTATAGATTATTATATATTGAGTATACATTTAATGAGTTCCTTTATATGTATATTTGGCAAGTGGTTGCAAACCCAGTTGCATCTGAAGCCAATTACTCCAGTGCACTGATTCAGTAAAACAATGTACACTCTCCGTTATACCTTTGTAATATTTAACTTGATGATGACTTTTCTACGCATCCTTTTTTTAGATATCAAGTGATATCTAAATCATTGCATCACTAAATTTTAAAGGTATTTGTTGCAAGTTAGATTATTCCAGATTAACATGATCAAAATTTGTGACATTATTTCCACGAACGCACAGTGTATCCCATATATGCTGTGCTATTTCTTTTACCATGGTTGTATGTGCATGTACATACAACAAATAAATTTTGCTTAACGTGCAGGTATAACAAATATCTCCACAGACAGACAGAATTTTCCTTGTTCAGCTTAATGTACAAGTATAGCATATTTCCATAGATAAGACAGTTGTGCTCCCATCTGAATATTCTTTACCTACAATATCCATCTTGCTCTGCATCTCTCAACGCCCATATACTGGTCTTCGCTCGCCAGTTCCTTGAGACTGCCGTGAAAACACTCAAGCCACAGAGAATACCGGCCTGTGCGTCCCTGCGGAATCCGCTGGCGCTCACACGGAACAGAAGCCACACAATTAGCACAAGGGCTTCTTCACTTGGCCGCCTAACACAGTGTGCTTATAACATAATAGAATACTTGGGTATATGTGTATCCGAATACAATATATATGTATGTTTATGTATGTATACGTGTGTTTGTGTAATATATATTTATATTTATATGATAGAGAGTAAGAGGGACGGGGTAGAGAGAGATAGAAAGAGGGATGGGGGTAGAGAGAGAGAGAGGCAGGGAAGGGGGATAGAGAAAGAGGGAGGGGGGATAGAGAGAGAGAGAAAGATGGAGGAGGGATAAAGGAGGGAGGGGGAGAGAGAAAGAGGGAGGGTAGAAAGAGCGAGAAAGGGGAGAAAGAGCGAGAGAAGGGACACAGAGAGAGACGGGGGGTAGAGAGTAAGAAAGAGGCAGGGGGTATAGAGAGAGAGAGACAGAGAGGGGGATAGGGAGAGAGAGAAAGAGGGAGGGGGGATAGAGAGGGAGAAAGAGGGAAGGGGTAGAGAGAGAGAGATTGAAAGAGGGAGGGGTAGAGAGAGAGAGAGATTGAAAGAGGGAGGGGGATAGAAAGAGAGAAAGAAGGATGGGGATAGAGAGAGAGGGGGGATAGCGAGAGGGAAAGGGGGAGGAGGGATAGAGAGAGAGAAAGAGGGAGGGGGGAAAGAAAGAGAGAGGGAGAGATAGCGAGAGAGAGAGAAAGAGGGATGGGGATATAGAGAGAGGGACAAAGAGGGAGGGGGATACCGAGAGAGAGAAAGAGTGAGTGGGGATAGCCAAAGAGATAAAGAGGGAGGGGAGATAGAGAAAGAGAGAGGCGGGATAGAAAGAGAGAGACGGAGGGAGATAGAGGGAGGAGGAATAGCGATAGGGAAAAGATGGAGGGGGAGAGAGACTAAGAGGGAGAGGGGGTAGAAAATAGAGGGAGAAAGAGGGATGAGGATAGAGAGAGGGAGGGAGAAAGAGGGAGAGAGCGAGAGGGAAGGAGAAGAGGGAGAGAGAGAGAAAGAGGGAGGGGGATAAATAAGGAGGGGGTAGAGAAAGAGGGACAGGGTCAGAGAGAGAGAGAAATGGAAGCGGAGGGAGCGAGAGAGAGAAAGAGGGAGGAGGATAGATATATATAGAGAGAGAAAGAGGGGGGGGGACGGTGGGATAGAGAGAGAGGGGGGTAGAGAGAGAAAGAGGAAGGGGGGGGGTAGAGAGAGAGAGAAAGAGGAAGGGGCGGGTAGAGAGAGAGAGAGAGAGAGAGGAAGGGGGGTAGAGAGAGAGAGAAAGAGGAAGGGAGGTAGAGAGAGAGAGAGAGAGAGGAAGGGGGGTAGAGAGAGAGTGAGAGAGAGAGAGGAAGGGGGGTAGAGAGAGAGAGAGAGAGAGAGGAAGGGGGGGAGAGAGAGAGAGGAGGGGAGAGAGAGAGAGGAAGGGGGAGAGAGAGAGAGGAAGGGGAGAGAGAGAGAGAGAGAGGGAAGAGGGAGAGAGAGAGAGAGAGAGGAAGGGGAGAGAGAGAGAGAGAGAGAGAGAGAGAGGAGAGAGAGAGAGAGAGAGAAGAGAGAGAGAGAGAGAGGAGAGAGAGAGAGAGAGAGAGAGAGAGAGAGAGAGAGAGAGAGGGGGGGGGGGGCAGAGAGAGAGAGGGGGGGACAGAGAGAGAGAAAGAGGGGGGACAAGAAGAGAGAGGGGGGGGGGCAGAGAGAGAGAGGGGGGGGGGGCGGAGAGAGAGAGAGGAGGGGGGACAGAGAGAGAGAGGGGGGCAGAGAGAGAGAGAGAGGGGGGACAGACAGAGAGAGAGAGAGGGGGGACAGACAGAGAGAGAGAGAGGGGGGACAGACAGAGAGAGAGAGGAGGGGGGGGGGGGCGGAGGAGGTGGGGGGGACAGACAGAGAGAGAGAGAGAGAGAGAGGGAACAGACAGAGAGAGAGAGAGAGGGGGGACAGACAGAGAGAGAGAGG
>NW_020870768.1:77023-81229 GCF_003789085.1 Penaeus vannamei | reverse complement strand
ATATATATATGTATGTATTATGTAAATATTATTATGATATATATATATATATATATAATATATATATATATATGTATTGTATATATATATATAGATAGATTAATAGAAGATATATATATGGGATATATATATATATAGATAGATAGATAGATAGATAGATAGATAGATAGATAGATATAGATATATATAGATATAATATATATATATATATATATATATATGTATGTATATATATAAATATATACATATATATATATATATATATATATATATATATATTATATGTATGTATATATATATATATATATATATATATATATATATATATATATATGATTGTATCACTTTCTCTCCATCTCTCTATCTGTTTGTTTATCTCTCTTGCTCTCTGCAGGCAGATGAGTGGCCATTAGGCTTTCTCTCAAAAAAGTTTTGCTGCTTCAGGGCAATTTTGCTGCTTAATCATCCTTGCAAATGGTTGACATTAAAAACTCATGACTGTAAACCTGTTGCAGGCTTAGTTAATTAGTATTCCTGCAAATTAACAGTATGTACAGACAGCCAGATTTCATTTTCCTTCGAAGGATATTACGTTAGATGACTCACAACCTTTTGAACGCTATTAGCGGCTTATTTCCCCGAAGAGCGCTCTAAACCAAACCGCCCCCCCCCCCCACTTGTTGCAATATGTGTCCCTCACCTCTCTCACCACCCCCCTCCCCCACCCCCCCCCCCTCACCCCCCTGTGTCCCCGTCCCCCCCCCCTGCTCTGCCTATACACGCCCCGTATACCTACCTATATACCTACCTAGTGAATATACTATACCTATACTACACCTAAATTACCTATCATCACCCTACTGTACTATATATATCTATAATATCGCGCCCCCCCCCTGCCTGTGCCCCTGTGTGCCCCCCCCCCCGGCCAGACCGCCCACCTGCGTGAACCAGCTGAGAGGTCGGCTGGCCACAGAGGCCGGACCTCATGACGGATCGTGGGAACGACCCTTCTCGTTGTCTACTGGAGTGCATCGTTGAGACCGCCAACCCCCACCCCTACAAGGTCAAGTTTCTTTCACAATGTAACGTTAAGCATTTCCTGTTCCAGTAAGTTAAACTGCATGATGTGGCAGTGTCCGTTATGATCCAGATTTGGCCCTGTAACGGTGTTGTGCGTGTAATTATTCCCTTACATCGTAAAATCCGCTGCTGTCTGTGTTGCAGTTTGCATATGCCAGTCAATTGCTAATATATATATATAAATTTAATCTATAAAATGTATATATTAATTACAATAAAAATAGTTTTTAGGTAAGTATTAGATAATATCGTAATATATTAAATACTTACCATAACTTGCCCATATGTCCACTTATTCTAGTTCTGAGTATTAGTCCACCAAAATCACGTTATGCGCTCGTCACAATATTTCAAACCTCATTGTTTACGTAATATATGACGATAATTGGAATTTGCTATGTTGGGCTCGTAGGGTGTGTGATGTGTATGTGCACACGAGAGCGACTCAACAACAACACAGCACACAACACAACACACATCAAACACACTAATCCGACACACTTAGCACATTTTAATATTAATTAATTTTTACTATCTGAGATAATGTGTCAATGTTATATGGTATTTCCCCTAGCCTTCTCGTTATGATAGTGTTTAATTAGTATATTAAATAAAGGGTACACAAAATAAAAAGCGTGATCCAATATCAATAAGTATATCGCGCGTGTGAATTATTATATATAGGCTACTACGTAGTTGAAGACTTCAATTATAGTGTATCTACGATTTATCATGAGAGAATGGCAACTGGCCCGAAATCGACTGTATTTCAATACTCACACGCTTGTGCGAGCTCGACGACAGTCCGATGCATTCGAGCAATGTACTTAGGATAAAATTGAATTTCACTTCAGTATATATGTGCATTATATATACCTCCTGCTGCCTTGCTGCAACCTACCCAGCGCGATTCACGGGCCAACGGCCTCATGGATCGGCCTCGGATGTTTAACGGGCTGAACGCAAGCCCACTAGTTGCGGTAGAACGTACGGCTGTGACAAACTATTCTTAGTGTACTGCGCGTCCTCTTGAACCGAGGATACGGTAGCACAACAACAACTATGCGAGCCAGACACTACATCTTCTCTCTTCGCTACCGTCCCGTGTGCACGGCAATAAAGCCCTTTCTTTAACACTCAGAAAAATGCCTCACTCATAGCATCAAGCTGCCATCCTCAGTCCTCAATACCAGAGCCGACCCTCGCTCCCATGACTCCTCTCTCTACTCCTAACTCATAAGACTCTCTCGTTCCTCCTCTTGCTCTCTCTCTCTCTACTCTCTCTCTGGCACCACACACAGCAGCGGCACACCAGCCGACCAACACACAACAAGACCGCGACGACACCAACCACACACTCTCTACCCGCCCTAACTTCTGTTCCTCGTGACGTATCTCGCCTGGCATCTTCCTCGGCCGGGGATCTCGTCAGCGTCCTCCTGCTGGACTACGCTCTCGCTACGCGTACATACAATAACTATCTCTTGCTGCGTACGTGCGTCTCTCTCGCTGCGTCCCTTTTCTCCTCTTGGCGCGGGCTCTCTCTCTCCTCCGTGCCTACGTGTCGTCTCGGAGCGGTCCTCTCGCTCAGCGTGCTGCGGACATCGGCCATCTCACTCTTACTCATGCTTTTCTCCTCTCTCGTTCCCTCAATCATCTCTCTTTACAATCTCATCTCCACTCTTCTCTACTCCTCTCTTCTCTCTTACTTTATATACTCATTCTCTATATCTCTATTCATCATCTTTCATTCATCTCTTCACTCTTCTTCATCTCTCTCTCTCATCATATCTCGTATTATTACTTTACTCTCTATCTATCATATACCTGCTTCATCGTACGAGCGACTGTTAAACAACTAACTACACACTCCACACACTACACATCATCTACACCTACTACACCACACATCACTCAAACATACACAACACACATCACACATCACACACACACACACACACCTCTCTTCTTACTCTCTCTCTATCTCTCTCTTCTATACTTATTCTTCTATATCATATTCTATATTATTCATTACTTACGTCTTCTCTCTCTTCATACATTCTATATACTTATTCATTACTTATACACCTATACTTCATTACTATATACATCTATCTATTACTATAATACTATCTATCTCTACCCTCCTTACATCCTTACTCTATACATCTCTTACATCTCAATATTCTACTCTTATCTTCTTCTCTCTCTAATCTCTATCTATCTATCTTCTCTCTTACTCTCTCTCTATATTCTACATGTTTGCCCTATCGTGCTGCCTGCGTGCTTCTCTACTGTACTCTTAGTCTCTCTCTCTCTCTCTCTCTTACTCTCTCTCTCTCTCTCTTCTCTCTCTCTTACTCTCTCTCTTCTATCTCCTCTCTCTCTCTCGCTCTCTGCTCTCGCTCTTCTCTATCTATTCTATTCTTATTTACTTACTCCTTACTTATCTCTCTTATCTCTTCTATTACACCCCCCCCTTATATACTTATCTCTCTCTAACTTACCCCCCTCTCACCCCCTTCTCTCTCTATCTACTCTATCACTACTATATCCTCTGCCCACTCCTCTATCCGATACAAAGCGTGCGTCAACTCTTCTCAATCTTCTCGTCCTGTGCGTAGTATTAAAACCTTTCATTCTTCTTCACGATCGTTTTCCTCAGATGCTACTCTCCCATCCTCTCTCTAGTCGCTCTAAAACTCACGCTTACAAATATATTTTTCTCTTTCAGTACTCCTTCTCTTCTCTCTTTCCTTCCTCTCTCTCTCCTCTTGCACGTTGTTTGCTTTCTGTTCTGCTCTCTTTCTCTCTCCTCTCCTCGAGAGAGATCTTCTATTCAATACATAACAATATTTCTGTTCATCTGTTTCTATCCTTGTGCATGGATGACTTCTTCGCTACATCTTCCTGCGTACATCTACGCTGCACTACATTCTTTCTGCTCATACGTTCTTTCTCTCTCTTCACGCTCCCCTCTCCCGTATCTCTCCGTGCTTTCTCTCTCTCCTCTCTCTTCCTCTGATCATAGCGATCTATTATATCTAATATATATCTTACTTTACTCTCATCTCTTTCTACTTTCTACTCTCTAAGTGATCTCTCTCTCAAGTCTCTCTCTAC
>NW_020870768.1:10000-12500 GCF_003789085.1 Penaeus vannamei | reverse complement strand
CGATTCCCGCATGCAGGCCCTACTTTCCACTCTGCGGCTCGACCAAAGTGCAGCATGAATGTGTGAACAGATGCTTTTCAGTCTCTGGTGCTTTGGAGGTTCAGCATAAACTGGGAATTCGAGCACAAAAAAAAGAAAAAAAATAGAAGAAGAAAAAAGAAAAAAAAGGCAAGTAAAACTGAACGACAAGTAAGCGCAAAAACGGAAAGCAAGTCACCTGTCATGAATTCTTTTGAAGTGGGTTGTTTAAGTTCTTTCTGTGTGTCGTTTGATACATTCCCGTGTTAGAGAGAGAGAGAGAGAAGGAAGGAGGGAGGGAGAGAGAGGGAGGGAGAGAGAGAGAGGGAGGGAGGGAGGGAGGGAGGGAGGGAGGGAGGGAGAGAGAGAGAGAGAGAGAGAGAGAGAGAGAGAGAGAGAGAGAGAGAGAGAAGAGAGAGAGAGAGAGAGAGAGAGAGAGAGAGAGAGAGAGGAGAGGGAGGGAGAGAGAGAGAGAGAAGGGGAAGGGAGGGAGAGAGGGAGGGAGGGAGGGAGAGAGAGAGAGAGAAGAGAGAGAGAGTGAGTGAGTGAAGTGAGTGAGAGTGAGTGAGAGAAGAGAGAGAGAGAGAGAGAGAGAGAGAGAGAGAGAGAGAGAGAGAGAGAGAGAGAGAGAGAGAGAGAGAGAGAGAGAGAGAGAGAGAGAGAGAGAGAGAGAGAGAGAAGAGAGAGAGAGAGAGAGAGAGAGAGAGAGAGAGAGAGAGAGAGAGAGAGAGAGAGAGAGAGAGAGAGAGAGAGAGAGAGAGAGAGAGAGAGAGAGAGAGAGAGAGAGAGGAGAGAGAGAGAGAGAGAAGAGAGAGAGAGAAGAGAGAGAGAGAGAGAGAGAGAGAGAGAGTGAGAGAGAGAGAGAGAGAGAGAGAGAGAGAGAGAGAGAGAGAGAGAGAAGAGAGAGAGAGAGAGAGAGAGAGAGAGAGAGAGAGAGAGAGAGAGAGAGAGAGAGAGAGAGAGAGAGAGAGAGAGAGAGAGAGAAGAGAGAGAGAGCACGAGAGGAATTTCCAACAGAGAGCACTGCGACAGAGATTTTTATCAACAATTGGGAAAATTATTCATGATGCAAATGAAGCTTCGGATTTATGATGAAGCTCGATCACTTGCAAAAGCTATGTTCGAGTTTCATTATTCAACACCTTCCGCTATTCTGAGCGAACGAAACAACCTTTTATTTACCTCCTTTTCAAAAGATGCTTTCAGGTTCACATGAAATGTAGTTGCAAAACATCGCCTCAGCAATTATTAGCAAACGCAATGCGGAGGCTTCGGTGTAATAATCCTTAAATGGAGGTTTCTGGGGGTTTAAGAGCTTTTGATTAAGCTGTTTAAGATGCGGAAGTATTGCGCTCGAGACTCGTGGGCGACCGAGCGGCTTTTCGCTCACGAGCCGCTAGACGGGGCCGAGACACGATGGGTTCTGACACGGGGACGATAAATGATGGAAGTTCCGCCGGATTTTATGATTACTGTCCAGTTCAGAGAAACTTGAGGGGAGGAGAAAAGAGCTCGAGAGGAAGATTAATGCGATGAATATGTAGTAGGAAGGACGGAAGACGAGAAGGAAAATTAGGAAGGGGAAACAAGGAAAAAGCCGAAAGTATTATGTCGGTGAGAATTAAGGGAATAAAGGGGAGGATTTCGAGAAGAGGGATGTAGGCCGGGGGGGGGGGGGGGGGGTTAAAATGAATATTGTATGATATAGTACACGATGTATGCTATACGATACAGCAAAAAATATATACATCCAATGAGTCAATAAAGACCTCTTTTGTTTGATCAGCAACAAAAACAGCAACATAACTGTAGTCTGATACAGCAACATAACTGTTGTCCTTTTTAGCCTTTTATAACAATAACAAAACCTGAAAAGGCAATTTGGGAAAAGTCGAGTCTCCTCGCTGTTAGAAAACGGAAAATTAAGAAAAAGAAAACGGAAGGAAAAGGCGGTCTCCTCGCTGTTAGAAAACGGGAATGAAAAAGAAAACGGGACGACCAACTTGAAGAACGGGAAGACTCATTGATCGAGGTAACAGTTAATCCAGATAAATCCAAATAAATAAAAAAATCTAAACTAAAAAGAGGTGAAAGAAAACTGAATAAACACAACACCAGCAACAGCAATAACAAGAAATACTATTAGCAACTCTGGAATACATTAAACGATCCTTCCTTTTATTTCGAGTTTTGACCTTAGGGGACCGTCTTTTATTATTATTTATAATTTTATTTTATTATTATTATTTTATTTTCTTTTTTTTAAATATTTTGATGAAACTCACGTCCTTTTATAAGGACCTTAGCAAGATCCCTGAGGTCATGTTTTTCCTAATTGTCAAAAAAAATGGAAAGATGTTTTTCGTAATTGCCGAAAGTAAAGAAAAAAAAAAAAAAAGAACGGAAAAAATTACCGCGGGAAGCAAAGCCTCACGCCTTCAAAAACTATTACACATTCAATCTGATTTGATTTTTGGATAGA
>NW_020870767.1:259298-266798 GCF_003789085.1 Penaeus vannamei | reverse complement strand
CTCTCCCTCTCTCTCTCTCCTTCCACCCCCTCTCTATCTCTCTCTCCCCCCCTCTCTATCTCTCTCTCTCTTTCTCTCCTCCCCCCCTCTCTCTCTCTCTCTGACATTGAAACCAATTTACAGTTTTGTAATTTATTTCTAAGAAAAGGATTTTAGGAACAAATTAAAAATGAATTAAAAATTTGTGATAATTTAATTTAACGACGGGTCAAGTTTTGTAGGGAAGTGCTTATTTCTTGGTGTATGAGAAATAGTGAACTGATTGGGAGCCCCAAAAAACGGTTGAAATTGACGAAAAGAAATTCAGTAAGAGAAATACAATGTAGGATGACTGATAGAGGGCCAGTGGGTGTATGGTGGCTTTTGCCGAGAGACTAAAGACCTTTCTTTCGTCCCCGTTGAAAAAAGGGACTGCCACTCTGATTACAGTTATTAAAGATTATGTGCAACCTGAGACCACCATAATTTTAGACTGTTGGAAAGCTTATAACAGTTTCAACGAAAAGGGCTTCAGTCATTTCAAAGTTAATCACTCCTATAATTTTGTTGATCCCAAAACAGGGGCCCATACCAATAACATCAAGAGGGAGTGGAGGGATGCAAAACGCACAGTCCCTCAATTTGGCCACCGGAGAGAGAGGTTGGGTTCTCGTTTTCTATAAAGCCCACCAGAAGGCAAATAAGCGGCTGCACCATTTCCTGCTTGCTGCTGCCAAGTTATATCCTCCTTCTCTTTAAAGTAAGCTGAAAATTTTGGGTGAAGGGGGTTTGGGGTCTTGTCTTTGGTAGGGAAATACCCTAGGGAAGGAGTCCAGGGGCTTGTCCCTGGTAGGGAATACCCCAGGGAAGGGGTCTGGCAACACTGACATTGGCGCAGTGGATCTTGCAGCAGCAGGTGAATGAAAAGTTTACATGTTTATCAACAATTTTGATTTTAATTATGCTTTTTCTTTCTTTTACTGATTCTTAATCTGAATTGTGGCTCAATTTGTTCATTTCTTTCACTTTCTTATAATAAAGTTTGGCTTAGGGTTTTTAATTTTTACGCTTTTATTCACTCTTTTATTTCGAAGCTTAGCTCGGGTTTTTCATGTTTTCAAAATTTTCATTTTCATTCGACTATTTCTCCCATGTGTGTCCCCCCCTTTCAACCCCCGATTCCCAACGGGTCTCCCAAGATTGATAGGAGTTGAAGAAAAATAATAAAAAATGGGTGCAGCTGTCTTACTTAAAATTATGAAAAAAATCCCCACTTATCCACAGAGACTGAAATAGGTGAAAAATATATATATAAAAAAAATCATCTTTCTTCAAAATTACCTGAGCTCCCACGTTAAACATACAACATTGTTGTTCTTTGTTGGAGCACCAACAGGCGTGACAACCTTTACCTAAAAGTAGCAGTCCTTCAGGTGCCATTCAAACATTAAAAAAAATAAAATACCCAAACCATGAACCTTCATTATGTACATAATCATAGGAAACTATAGGTAAATAAGAATTCAATTTATTAATGCCAAAGTTGCAATTCAAACACTCATATGACCTTCCTTGCACTTTTCACTTGTAAATACCAACAATCTCCTCAAAAACTATTGTGACTAAAGAAAATATTTTGTTTATGAGTTTTAATCAAACAAAAAATCAATCCCAACTCTATATTTCAAAAATAATTGAAGAGGGAGATTGTTTACCTTTGACAGTGACTGAAGCAATCGTATTCTGAATAATTAACAAGTTATCAAGTTCTATTACCTTCTACTTTTTGACATAGTATCCAATTATCTCCTTCCTTTTTTTACTTACAATCCTTTCATTCTAACGCTTACAAAGCTTTCGAAATATTATATGTTTTTTTTCGCTCTTTCCTCCTTGCCTTCTACATCAGTTATTCTACTTACCTATTTACTTCTTCCGCCACTCCACATTCTTCTTGGAGTTTTCATGGTAGAAATAACATAAAACTAATAATGAACTAACCACTTGGTAATATACTAACCACTTAATATTGACACCGTAGTAGAAGACACGTTTGCATGGCTCTTTGTCTTTGTTGACGTTCGCGTAAGTGAATCCGGATTGCCTGATTCCCACGCTCAGTGGGAAAACCTTTAGAGAAAACGGAATAGGAGGGACTTTCACATTTCAATATTCCACATTACGGTGAATATATTTCTTTCTTTTTATGCTCTATTGTTTTTGTACCATTAGCATGTCATGTAAGGGTTAAAACAAATAAATGTGCAAGACGTCAAAGGTCATAAAAAATGGTCATAATAATAATAATAATAATGAGTATAGAATTAATACCTTGACGTAGAATGAAACATTCCATCAACGGCAAAAGACGCACGAGTCGAAAATAAAGGAGATACATGACAGAGAAGAGAGATCGACCAACACTATATCGAAATCGCAAGGGAAACATTACTATGAACTCATTACTATTACCTGTGAATTAGTTCACTTATTACTTTGCCTAAACATTGATCATACTATTTATCTATTTTATATATCATATTTATTGTATTTATCATATTTATGTTTATTTTATTTATCATATTTATTCTATTATCATATCTATCTTATTCATCATATTATTTATTTAAATAAAATACCCAATATACGAACCTTCATTAAGTACATAATCATTGGAAACTAAGTAAATAAGTGCCTGTGTAAACAATTATTTTGTAATTTTCAACATCTGTTCTCCTAATTAATGTATTGTATGTATTTTTTAAACATTTCTATCAAAATTCTTAAACGTGTTTTCATAGTTATTTACTTTATTCTGTTAAAAAAAAAAAAAAAAAAAAAAAAAAAAATGATTTTCAACAGTGCGACTCGGCGTTCCCTGACAAAGCGCTGAGAAATTATTCGTTTTCAGTGCTGCCTCGATTCCAGGTCATTTCTCAACACAATATAGTGGCTATACATTAGAAATAGAGTTAGTGACCATTGCCGCTCGATATGTTAGCCCATCAAGTGCCCCAAATGCAGTAAAATGTTACTAGAAACCAGGCCATCCAGAGAACAGACAGAAGCGAAGGAAAGTTTGGTGCTGTGAGATATAAAGGTATTTTGTTTATTCTTTAAGGAATGGATGTAGCTCTCTCTTGCCCTACATGCTGAGGTGAAAAGAATGGTTGCCAAGGGGGTCGGGGGCAGAGACTCCCATCAACCTTCCCCTCGGCCATTATCCGAAGGGCTGCCTAGACATGGGAACTTAAATCGTTGAATAAAGTTGGGGATTTGGATAGTGTGAATTTCAGTAGATTTTACCAAAAGATGGGTTGGATATATATACATATATATATACATATATATATATATATATATATATATATATATATATATATATATATATATATATATATATATATATATATATATATATATATATATATATATATATATATATATATATATATATATATATATATATATATATATATATATATATATATATTATATATATATTCATGTATATATGTATGCATGTATATGTATATATATACATATGTATATATGTGGATTCAAGTTAGCGAAAGTTGGTGCCAGAAATGATCATCAGATTTGTTCTCATCATATAATAAATTATGATTTGAAAGATATCCCAATAAAGTCAATATCCAATCACATGAGTAATAACATTTTAAAAATTTACCCTGTTGTTTTAGCAACTATCATTAATCTTATATTGTGGACATATAATTCACATACTGCAAAAGTGGAAAAAAAGACACACATGCTTATGAATTTTATATCAAGAAATATATAAAACAATTTATAAGTAATGAAAATATAAATCTGAGGCATACATGGAATATGTTTTAGAGTATTGCACTCGGCTTGGCTGGCCAGTGTGTCACTTTCTACCGAGTTACAAACTAACAAAATAAAAAGCACTCTCAACATGTTTGCACACAAAGAGCAAAAATTATTTTGCACATATTTGAGTGTGACGTTATGCCATATATATGTATATATATATATATATATATATATATATATATATATATATATATATATATATATATTTACATATATATCCCTACCATGACAGGGCCAGAATTCTCTATAAATCCTTATGCAATAGTGTGCTGTGTATAGTTGGCCCACCCATTCGTGATTCATGATGTGTATACACGTCATTCGTCCTTACATCATAATGGCTAAAGGTGTGCCTGTCCTTAAAAGGATATATGAGGACATGACTGCTGGATGCTGCTTTCCCTCTCAGAATAACTTTAGACACAAAGATGAATGTTCCCTCACATGAAGTCAATTGGCATATCACTTGGAGATTCACTCATGGCCAATACTTCACACACGCTGATGATGGTTGTCAACAAAATCTAAATAAAGATATGAAATACTTGCACCCATTATGATTAACATAAAAAAGATATGAATGAGAATGGATATATTCACATTGAAACAAATGCATTCAATGAACTTTCATCATATCTGCATCAGACATACACATGTATATCACAAGATATAATGAAATGCTTTAAATACAACTCTAGCAGTAGAGATATTAATTTTCATTCATGCCTTTTTTCAAAAATTCAACAACACAAAATTATCCCTAGTAATTACTTATTGTATTAGAAAAGTATGAAATGATGCATTGATATGATATAAATATGTATATAGATATATATACACATAGGCACAGATATGTTTTTCTTTATGTAAATGGACTTATAGATAACAAAATTCTTTCCTTGAATCAACTTTCATTTACCTTTTAATACAGATCTTATATAGGATTTCACATGAAGAATATGAAGTGTCTGCCTGTAACTGTAGTACCAAAATTATGATAGAAGTTACAAAACACGTCTATAAATTGGCCAATGACCTATATAAGTGGCTGTATTAGAGAGAAGCAGTTTTTTGAAACACTGTGAACATTAGTGGTTGTGTTTTGACTGCCCCTGTGTGACATTAAGTTATGAAAAACAAAAATACAAGTCAGAATACACAAAACTACACATAAACAAAATCATATAAAACATAAATCCAAAAAGAGAACCTTCAAACTCTATGATGCATCTGCCACAATAATGTCAGGAGGAAGTCTTCCTTGTAATCATTTTTTCATTCATAATTCTCATATGTCCTACAAAATTTCTTCTGTGGGTGAAGGTATATCTACAGACCTCATACATGTTATTTCTGTGACCTTTGTGTACACCAGAGTAATCTTTTGTTCACAGAGAATGCCTATATGGTTTCAACTTTGCATGCCCGCAGATAATCACTAAATCATATTTCTTGGAGAATCCTCAGGCACATTGCTCCTTTGCATGTACTCTCTTGTGTTGTGCTAGAATATATGTTAGAGATTTTATTGGAAACCAAACATAAATGGCTTATCCTCTGCATGTTCTCCAATGTGATCCACTAAGACTTATCTGAGAAGTCTTTATTGCAAATCTCACTGCTACATGGTTTCTCCTTTGTATGTACTCTTATGTGGCCCACTAAGTTAGATCTATCTGAGAAGCCTTTATTGCAAATCTCACAGCTATATGGTTTCTCCTTTGTATGTAGTCTCATGTGCACTACTAGATGACTTTTTCGAGAGAAAGCTTTTTTGCAAATATTACAGATATGTGGTTTCTCCTTTGTATGCACTCTTGTGTGTTTTACTAAATGACATTTCTGAGAGAAGGCTTTTTTGCAAATATCACAGATATGTGGTTTCTCCTTTGTATGTACTTTCCTGTGTCTCATGAAGGCTGATCTATCTGAGAAGTTCTTATTACAAATCTCAGATATATGGTTTCTCCTTTGTATGTACTCTTATGTGCCCACTAAGGATCTATCTGAGAAGTCTTTATTGCAAATCTCACAGCTACATGGTTTCTCCTTTTCATGTGCCTTACTAGATTATCTTTCTGAGAGAAGGCTTTTTGGCAAATGTCACAGATATATGGTTTCTCATTTGTATGTACTCTCATGTGGCTTACCAGAGAACTTTTCTGAGAGAAGTTTTGCAAATGTCGCAGATATATGGTTTCTCATTTGTATGTACTCTCATGTGGCTTACCAGAGAACCTTTCTGAGAGAAAGCTTTTTTGCAAATGTCGCAGATATATGGTTTTTCCTTTGTATGTACTCTCATGTGCTGTAATAGATTATTTTTCTGAGAGAAAGCTTTTTTGCAAATGTCACAGATATATGGTTTCTCCTTTGTATGTACTCTTCTGTGTTTCACTAAGCCAGATCTATATGAAAAGTTCTTAATGCAAAGCTCACATTTATATGGTTTCTCCTTTGTATGTACTCTCATGTGTCTCACCAAGTCAAATTTTTGTGAAAAGTCCTTATTGCAAATCTCACAGCTATATGGTTTCTCCTTTGTATGTATTCTCATGTGACTTACTAAAGAACCTTTCTGAGAGAAGGCTTTTTTGCAAATGTCACAAACATATGGTTTCTCCTTTGTATGTATCCTTCTGTGATTCACTAAGCCTGATATACCTGAGAAGTCCTTATTACAAATCCCACAGCTATATGGTTTCTCCTTTGTATGTACTGTCATGTGCACTACAAGATGATTTTTCAGAGAGAAGGCTTTTTTGCAAATATCACAGATATATGGCTTCTCCTTTGTATGTACTCTCAAGTGCACTACTAAATTACTTTTCTGAGAGAAGGGTTTTTTGCAAATATCACAGATATATGGTTTCTCGTTTGTATGTACTCTTATGTGTTTTACTAAATCAGATTTAAGTGAGAAGGCTTTTTTGCAAATCTCACAGTATAATGGCTCCTTTGCAAATGTCACAACTACATGGTTTCTCCTTTGTATGTACTCCCACGTGCCTTACCAGAGCAAATTCCTGTGAGAAGGATTTGCTGCAAATTTCACAGCTGTATGGCTTCTCTTTTGTGTGTACTCTCATATGTTTCTCTATATGTGATTTTCTGTAGAAAATATTGCCACATACTTCACATACAAAAGACTTCAATTTCCTATCCACTTTTCTGTGTGTAATATCTTTATGATTTTCATTATGTTTTGCCTCATCCTCTTCTGATGAACATTTTTTCTCATTTTCCTCAGCCACAATTGGCACTCTTGAAAAGGTATTGCAATCTTCAATGCTATCACATAAGTCTTTTTCATTTGCTTCCTTTTTAAGGTCTTGAAGATCCCTGAAGGAAAGAAATTCATTTTTCACTTTCACTTCACTCACTTCATCTGCATGATCATACAGTTCTTCTTTAATTTCAATCTCTATTTCTTTGGTGACAACTTTGTTGAGTTCTTCTTTGATATAGACTCCTGTGCCAAATACTTCCTTCTCCATGAGTGGGGCCAAAGGAACCTGGTCAGGGAGAATACTCATTGTTGCCCTGTGAATGGAAAACAGAACAAGGATAACAGAATCCAAAACATAGCTAATCATTTGTATGTACAAAATATCATATATAATGATAAATGTAATTATTACATTCTTAAGTGTCACCCTCTGT
>NW_020870767.1:244256-251756 GCF_003789085.1 Penaeus vannamei | reverse complement strand
ATAGAAGAGACTCTCTCTACAAACCCTACAATAAACGGGTTTATCCAAAACTTTGTGGTCCCTACTTTGGCGAATGAGGATGGGAGATAACACAGCGCATATCTTATGACTTCAGGTGAGATATGAAGTGATGTTATACTGTTTGGGAGATAGATGAGAACATCCCCAGTGATAAGTGATAATAATGATAAAGCAAATTATGAAAATAATGAAACTGATATATCTTTTTTATAACAGTTGAAATAATGTTAATAAAAAAGATAAAAATAATAATAAAAACAATAATAAACTAATAATGACAGTAATACATATAATACAATTAGTAATAATGATATAGAAATATAAAAAATATTGATAATAAAAAAGATGACAATGATAACAGAGATTATGATAACAATTATAGTCTTAACATCAGTAACACTAACATCAATAATGATAATGATGATCATATATTGATAAAAATATGAATATTTTTTTTATATAAAAAATAACATTAGCATTGCCTTCATTAGTTTTAAATCACAGTAATATTAATAACAATAATAGGTATAATGATGATGCATATATCTATAAAAAGAAAAATAATGATAAAAGATTAATAAGTATAATAAAAAAGATAATGTCAATATTATTAATCTCAATGATAATGGAAACAATAATCATAATATTAATAAATAATGATAAAAATAGTTATTATTAACAATATTCATTAGAAACATAATAACAATTATTGACAAATAAATGTAATCTTTATTATCAAATATTATTAATTATTAACAAATAATATTAATAATAATATTAATTATTAATTGATAATAATATCAATTAACATATATTGATAATAACAAATATTTCATTAATAATAATCTTAATGAAAATGGCAATAGTGATAATGATAATTATAATAATAATCACATACATAGTAATGATATTATCAATAATGCTAATAATAACATCCATATACATAATGATAACAGCAACAATGGTAATAATTGCAGCACCATTACCTGGTTGTGTATGTCTGACACAATTATAAATAGTCTATGTTAAAACTGGAAGTTTACTTTTGTTAAACATCTGCAACTTTGTGTTTGTCTATCTCGAAATATATTCAATGGTCATGTAATGACGTGCAATGCATTTTCTATGACCTATCAAATGTATGTCCTCACATTAAACTATCTATCTTTCCCACTTTCATGCCTTCAATCTCATTTCCATATATTTCTCTGCTCAATAATTTATGCGCTCATGTATCTGCTCATGCGTGTGAAATAAGCAAACGGGAGCCTGTATATAACCAGTAAAGAATGTGAACTCTCACACCCATGAACATCAATGCGAGGGGCATGACCTAGATCTCCTTTGGTTGGTTGGACCATCTGCAAGTAGCAGTCATTCATGTGCCATTCAAACATCATAATGTACAAATAGAATACTGGACAATATGCAGAATGACGTAGTGCCTGAGTTTGGAGATAAAACCTTTATAATTTGATAGACCAATACAAACCAAGACACTTTTCTTCTACGGCAATATTTGTGCAAATGCTATACATAAATAGAGGAGAAAGCCCAATACTGGTTGGACCTACACACCCTTGCACCTGATTGGTCTACCTTTTGATATCAATGTGAATAACAATAATAGAGTGTAATAGTTTTTTTTTTTTTTATACCAATGACTGCAAATCATTATCATTTACAATAATGTCATCTTCAGGTAGTCCTATTACTGTATCCTTACTATAAAGATTTACCCAAAAGCCTCAGAGTACCCAATGCGTAAGCAACAGTACAAATTTGACATTAAAATAAATCTCCCCAATTTTCCTCATGAAATGACAGATCTCCATCCAGCCTCTTGTAAATTATGATTATTTACTCTTACTTTGGGTTACAAGGAAACACAGCCAATGAAAGGGGTCTGGAATAGAGCCCTCAGCCTGAGAAATATGTCCATCAGAGAAGGTCCCATGCTGAGCCCTCTCCCTCTCCCCTCCCCCCAAAAAAAAGAAATCCCCACTAATCCAAAGAAATTGTAGAGGATAAGGTGAAAAATATAGGAAAAAAATTCCTTTCCTTTGTAATTACCTCAGAAGTCCCCACATTCAACATGCAACATTGTTGTTCTTTGCTGGAGCACCATCAGGAGCGACAACCTTTGTCTAAAAGTAGCAGTCATTCAGGTGCCATTCAAACATTTATCATAATCTACAAATAAAATACACAATATACAAACCTTTATAATGTACATAATCACTAGAAACTTTAGGTAAATAAGAATTTAATCTATAAATAAAAGAGTTGCAATTCAAGCACTCATATGACCTTTATTCCACTTTACACTTGTAAATACCAACAATCTCCTCAAAACATATTGTGACATAACAAATATTTTTTTTAGGACTTTTAATCAAACAAAGAATCAATTTCTATCTTCCAAAAATAATTGAAGAGGGAGATTTTTTTTTACCTAATACAGTGATTGTTGTGATCTAATTTTATCTTCTCTTCTGACATAGTATCTGATTATCTCTAGATTCGGCATTCCCTCTTTTCTTTACTCACAATCCTTTTCATTCTAACACTTACAAAGCTTCGAAATATCAAATGTTTTTTTCGCTTTCCTCCTTGCCTTCTTCATCAATTATTCTACTTACCTATTTCCTTCCGCCACTCCACATTGCTCTCGGAGTTTTCATAGTAAAAATAAAATAAAACTAATAATGTACTAACAACTTTGTAATATACTAACCACTTAATATTGACACTGCAGTAAACAACACGTTCGCTTGGCTCTTTCACTTTGTTGACGTTCACGTAAGTGAATCCGGATCGCCTGATTCCCACGCTCAAGAGTAAATCCTTTAGAGAAAACGACATAGGGGGGGACTTTTACATTTCAATATTCACATTTACGGTGAATTGTGCTCTATTGTTTTTGCACCATTAGCATGTCTTGTAATGGTTAAAACAAATTAATGTGCTAGACATTAAAGGTCATATAAGAGAGTCAGAGATACAGTAAAAAAAAAAGGAAATAATAATAAATAATAGTAATAGTAATAATAATATTAAAGGGTATAAAATTATTACCTTGACGTAAAATGAGACATTTCATCCATGGCAACAGGCGCACGAATCGAAAATAAAGGAGATACATGACAGAGAAGAGAGATCAACCAACGCCATATCGAAATCGCGAAGGAAAACATTACTATGAACTCATTACTGCAATCTGTGAATTAGTTCCCTTATTACTTTGCCTAAACATTTATCATATTGTTTATTCATTTTATTTATCATATTCATTTTATTTATCATATTATTTAAATAAAATACCCAATATACGAATCTTCATTATGTACATAATCATTAGAAACTGTAAAAACAATTATTTTGTCATTTTCAACATCTATTTTCCTAATTCATGTACTGTATGCATTGAAAAAAAAAATTATTGAAATTATTAAATGTGTTTTGATAGGTATTTACTTTATTCTGTAAAAAAAAATATGACTTTCAACAGCGCGACTTGGCATTCCCTGACAAAGCGCCGCTGAGTAATTATCGTTTTCAGTGCTGCGCGGATCAGGTCATTTCTAAACACAATATAGTCGCTATGTAGAAGAAATAGACATTAGTGACTATCGCAGCTCAATATGTTAACCCATCAAGTGCCCCAAATGCACAAAAAAGTGATTAGAAACCAGGCCATCCAGACAACAGAAAGAAGCGAAGGAAAGTTTGGTGTTGCGAGATATAAAGGTATTTTGTTTATTCTTTAAGGAATGGATGTAGCTCTCTCTTGCCGTACATACTGAAGTGAAGAGACTGGTTGCCGGGAGGTGTTGGGCGCAGAGAATGAACCGTCCCCTCAGGCAGTGCCCGAAATGCATGCCTAGACATGGCAACTTGGATTATTGAATAAAGTTGGGGATTTAGATAGTGTGAATTTCTGGAGATTTTACCAAAATATGGGTTGGATATGTGTATATAAATATATAAATATTCATATATGTGTGTATATATATGTAAACACACATATAAACATATATATACACATATATATGTATATTTGTGGATTTCAAGTTTGTGAAAGTTGGTGCTAGAAATGATCATCAGATTTGTTCTCATCATATAAGAATAAATCATGATTTGAAAGATATCCCAATGAAGTCAATATGTAATCACATGACTAATAACATTTTAAAAATTTACCCTCTTGTTTTAGCAACAATCATTAATCTTATATTGTGGACATATAATTCACATACTGCAAAAGTGGAAAAAAAGACACACATGCTTATGAATTTTATATCAAGAAATATATAAAACAATTTATAAGTAATGAAAATATAAATCTGAGGCATACATGGAATATGTTTTAGAGTATTGCACTCGGCTTGGCTGGCCAGTGTGTCACTTTCTACCGAGTTACAAACTAACAAAATAAAAAGCACTCTCAACATGTTTGCACACAAAGAGCAAAAATTATTTTGCACATATTTGAGTGTGACGTTATGCCATATATATGTATATATACATATATATATATATATATATATATATATATATATATATATATATATATATATATTTACATATATATCCCTACCATGACAGGGCCAGAATTCTCTATAAATCCTTATGCAATAGTGTGCTGTGTATAGTTGGCCCACCCATTCGTGATTCATGATGTGTATACACGTCATTCGTCCTTACATCATAATGGCTAAAGGTGTGCCTGTCCTTAAAAGGATATATGAGGACATGACTGCTGGATGCTGCTTTCCCTCTCAGAATAACTTTAGACACAAAGATGAATGTTCCCTCACATGAAGTCAATTGGCATATCACTTGGAGATTCACTCATGGCCAATACTTCACACACGCTGATGATGGTTGTCAACAAAATCTAAATAAAGATATGAAATACTTGCACCCATTATGATTAACATAAAAAAGATATGAATGAGAATGGATATATTCACATTGAAACAAATGCATTCAATGAACTTTCATCATATCTGCATCAGACATACACATGTATATCACAAGATATAATGAAATGCTTTAAATACAACTCTAGCAGTAAAGAGATATAAATTTTCATTCATGCCTTTTTGAAAAATTTAACAACACAAATTTCTCCCGAATAATTACTTATTGTATAAGAAAAGTATGAAATGATGCATAGATATGATAGAAATATGTATACAGATATATATATACATACATAGATGCAAATGTGTTTTTATGTAAATGGACTTATAGATAACAAAATTCTTTCCTTGAATCAACTTTCATTTACCTTTTAATACAGATCTTATATAGGATTTCACATGAAGAATATGAAGTGTCTGCCTGTAACTGTAGTACCAAAATTATGATAGAAGTTACAAAACACATTCAATGTATTGGAGAGAAGCAGTTTTTTGAAACACTGTGAACATTAGTGGTTGTGTTTTGACTGCCCCTGTGACATCAAATTTGCGAAAACAAAAATACAAGTCAGAATACACAAAACTACACATAAACAAAATCATATAAAACATAAATCAAAAAAGAGAACCTTCAAACTCTGTGATGCATCTGCCACAATAATGTCAAGAGGAAGTCTTCCTTGTAATCATTTTTTTCATTCATAATTCTCATATGTCCTACAAAATTTCTTCTGTGGGTGAAGGTATATCTACAGACCTCATACATGTTATTTCTGTGACCTTTTTGTACACCAGAGTAATCTTTTTTTCACAGAGAATGCCTATATGGTTTCAACTTTGCATGCCCGCAGATAATCACTAAATCATATTTCTTGGAGAATCCTCAGGCACATTGCTCCTTTGCATGTACTCTCTTGTGTTGTGCTAGAATATATTTAGAGATTTTTATTGGAAACCAAACATAAATGGCTTATCCTCTGCATGTTCTCCAATGTGATCCACTAAGACTTATCTGAGAAGTCTTTATTGCAAATCTCACTGCTACATGGTTTCTCCTTTGTATGTACTCTATGTGGCACTAAGTTAGATCTATCTGAGAAGCCTTTATTGCAAATCTCACAGCTATATGGTTTCTCCTTTGTATGTAGTCTCATGTGCACTACTAGATGACTTTTTCGAGAGAAAGCTTTTTTGCAAATATTACAGATATGTGGTTTCTCCTTTGTATGCACTCTTGTGTGTTTTACTAAATGACATTTCTGAGAGAAGGCTTTTTTGCAAATATCACAGATATGTGGTTTCTCCTTTGTATGTACTTTCCTGTGTCTCATGAAGGCTGATCTATCTGAGAAGTCCTTATTGCAAATCTCACAGCTATATGGTTTCTCCTTTGTATGTACTCTCATGTGCACTACTAGATGACTTTTTCGAGAGAAGGCTTTTTTGCAAATATTACAGATATGTGGTTTCTCCTTTGTATGTACTTTTATCTCTTTCTCTAATCTAGATTTATCTGTGAAGCCTCTATTGTAAATCTCAAAGCTATATGGTTTTTCCTTTGTATGTACCCTCAAATGCTTCACCAAAGAAGTTTTAACAGAGAAACCTTTTTTGCAAGTGTCACAGCTATATGGTTTCTCCTTTGTATGGTGCTTCACTAATGCAAATTTTGTTGAGAAGCTTTTTTTGCAAATGTCACAGATATATGGTTTCTCCTTTGTATGTACTCTTATGTGCTTCACTAATGCAAATTTTGTTGAGAAGCTTTTTTTGCAAATGTCACAGATATATGTTAATATGAGAATGCAAATGTCACAGATATGGCTTTGTATGTATCGTCAAATGCCTTACCAGAGAACCTTTAACAGGGAAAGCCTTTTTACAAATGTCACAGATGTATGGTTTCTCCTTTGTATGTACCCTCAAATGCTTCACCAAAGAACTTTTAATAGAGAAAGCTTTTTTGCAAACCTCACAGATATATGGCTTCTCCTTTGTGTGTACTCTCATGTGCACTACTAGAGAACCTTTCTCACAGAAACCTTTTTTGCAAATGTCACAGACATATGGTTTCTCCTTTGTATGTACTCTTTTGTGCTTTACCAGGGAAAAGGCTCTTTTGCAAATCTCACAGATAAATGGTTTCTCCTTTGTATGTACTCTCATGTGCACAACTAGAGAACCTTCATCAGAGAAAGCTTTTCCACAAATCTCACAGCTATATTGTTTCTCCTTTGAATGTAGTCTCACGTGCTTTACCAGAGAAAAGATTTTTTTACAAATCTCACAACTATATGGTTTCTCCTTTGTGTGTACTCTCATGTGCACTACTAAATGAGTTTTCTGAGAAAAAGCTTTTCTGCAAATATCACAGATATGTGGTTTCTCCTTTGTATGTACTCTCCTGTGTCTCACTAAGTGATATTTTTGTGAGAAGTCTTTATAGCAAATGTCACAGCTAAATGGTTTCTCCTTTGTATGTACTCTCAAGTGCACTAGCAGATTACATTTCAGAGGGAAGGCTTTGCTGCAGATTTCACAGCTGTATGGT
>NW_020870767.1:229256-236756 GCF_003789085.1 Penaeus vannamei | reverse complement strand
AATGATAAAGCAATTATGAAAATAATGAAACTGATATATCTTTTTTATAACAGTTGAAATAATGTTAATAAAAAAGATAAAAATAATAATAAAAACAATAATAAACTAATAATGACAGTAATACATATAATACAATTAGTAATAATGATATAGAAATATAAAAAATATGATAATAAAAAAGATGACAATGATAACAGAGATTATGATAACAATTATAGTCTTAACATCAGTAACACTAACATCAATAATGATAATGATGATCATATATTGATAAAAATATGAATATTTTTTTTATATCAAAAATAACATTAGCATTGCCTTCATTAGTTTTAAATCACAGTAATATTAATAACAATAATAGGTATAATGATGATGCATATATCTATAAAAAGAAAAATAATGATAAAAGATTAATAAGTATAATAAAAAAGATAATGTCAATATTATTAATCTCAATGATAATGGAAACAATAATCATAATATTAATAAATAATGATAAAAATAGTTATTATTAACAATATTCATTAGAAACATAATAATAACAATTATTGACAAATAAATGTAATCTTTATTATCAAATATTATTAATTATTAACAAATAATATTAATAATAATATTAATTATTAATTGATAATAATATCAATTAAATATATAATAATAATATTTTCATTAATAATAATCTTAATGAAAATGGCAATAGTGATAATGATAATTATAATAATAATCACATACATAGTAATGATATTATCAATAATGCTAATAATAACATCCATATACATAATGATAACAGCAACAATGGTAATAATTGCAGCACCATTACCTGGTTGTGTATGTCTGACACAATTATAAATAGTCTATGTTAAAACTGGAAGTTTACTTTTGTTAAACATCTGCAACTTTGTGTTTGTCTATCTCGAAATATATTCAACGGTCATGTAATGACGTGCAATGCATTTTCTATGACCTATCAAATGTATGTCCTCACATTAAACTATCTATCTTTCCTACTTTTATGCCTTCAATCTCATTTCCATATATTTCTCTGCTCAATAATTTATGCATTCATGTATCTGCTCATGCTTGTGAAATAAGCAAACGGGAGCTTGTATATAACCAGTAAAGAATGTGAACTCTCACACCCATGAACATCAATGCGAGGGGCATGACCTAGATCTCCTTTGGTTGGTTGGACCATCTGCAAGTAGCAGTCATTCATGTGCCATTCAAACATCATAATGTACAAATAGAATACTGGACAATATGCAGAATGACGTAGTGCCTGACTTTGGAGATAAAACCTTTATAATTTGATAGACCAATACAAACCAAGACACTTTTCTTCTACGGCAATATTTGTGCAAATGCTATACATAAATAGAGGAGAAAGCCCAATACTGGTTGGACCTACACACCCTTGCACCTGATTGGTCTACCTTTTGATATCAATGTGAATAACAATAATAGAGTGTAATAGTTTTTTTTTTTTATACCAATGACTGCAAATCATTATCATTTACAATAATGTCATCTTCAGGTAGTCCTATTACTGTATCCTTACTATAAAGATTTACCCAAAAGCCTCAGAGTACCCAATGCGTAAGCAACAGTACAAATTTGACATTAAAAATAAATCTCCCCAATTTTCCTCATGAAATGACAGATCTCCATCCAGCCTCTTGTAAATTATGATTATTTACTCTTACTTTGGGTTACAAGGAAACATAGCTAATGAAAGGGGTCTGGAATAGAGCCCTCAGCCTGAGAAATATGTCCATCAGAGAAGGTCCCATGCTGGAGCCCTCTCCCCTCTCCCCTCCCCCCCCCCAAAAAAAAAAGAAATCCCCACTAATCCAAAGAAATTGTAGAGGATAAGGTGAAAAATATAGGAAAAAAATTCCTTTCCTTTGTAATTACCTCAGAAGTCCCCACATTCAACATGCAACATTGTTGTTCTTTGCTGGAGCACCATCAGGAGCGACAACCTTTGTCTAAAAGTAGCAGTCATTCAGGTGCCATTCAAACGTTTATCATAATCTACAAATAAAATACACAATATACAAACCTTTATAATGTACATAATCACTAGAAACTCTAGGTAAATAAGAATTTAATCTATAAATAAAAGAGTTGCAATTCAAGCACTCATATGACCTTTATTCCACTTTACACTTGTAAATACCAACAATCTCCTCAAAACATATTGTGACATAACAAAATATTTTCTTAGGACTTTTAATCAAACAAAGAATCAATTCCAACTCTTATCTTCCAAAAATAATTGAAGAGGGAGATTTTTTTACCTAATACAGTGATTGTAGCAACTGTGATCTGGATAATTAACAGATTATCAAGTTCTATTGTCTTCTGCTTCTTGACATAGTATCTGATTATCTCTAGATTCGGCATTCCCTCTTTTCTTTACTCACAATCCTTTTCATTCTAACACTTACAAAGCTTCGAAATATCAAATGTTTTTTTCGCTTTCCTCCTTGCCTTCTTCATCAATTATTCTACTTACTTATTTCCTTCCGCCACTCCACATTGCTCTCGGAGTTTTCATAGTAAAAATAAAATAAAACTAATAATGTACTAACAACTTTGTAATATACTAACCACTTAATATTGACACTGCAGTAAACAACACGTTCGCTTGGCTCTTTCACTTTGTTGACGTTCACGTAAGTGAATCCGGATCGCCTGATTCCCACGCTCAAGAGTAAATCCTTTAGAGAAAACGACATAGGGGGGGACTTTTACATTTCATTATTCACATTTACGGTGAATTGTGCTCTATTGTTCTTGCACCATTAGCATGTCTTGTAATGGTTAAAACAAATTAATGTGCTAGACATTAAAGGTCATATAAGAGAGTCAGAGATACAGTAAAAAAAAAAGAAGGAAATAATAATAAATAATAGTAATAGTAATAATATTAAAGGGTATAAAATTATTACCTTGACGTAAAATGAGACATTTCATCCATGGCAACAGGCGCACGAATCGAAAATAAAGGAGATACATGACAGAGAAGAGAGATCAACCAACGCCATATCGAAATCGCGAAGGAAAACATTACTATGAACTCATTACTGCAATCTGTGAATTAGTTCCCTTATTACTTCGCCTAAACATTTATCATATTGTTTATTCAGTTTATTTATCATATTCATTTTATTTATCATATTATTTATTTAAATAAAATACCCAATATACGAATCTTCATTATGTACATAATCATTAGAAACTGTAAAAACAATTATTTTGTCATTTTCAACATCTATTTTCCTAATTCATGTACTGTATGCATTAAAAAAAAAATATTGAAATTATTAAATGTGTTTTGATAGGTATTTACTTTATTCTTTAAAAAAAAATATGACTTTCAACAGCGCGACTTGGCATTCCCTGACAAAGCGCCGCTGAGTAATTTCGTTTTCAGTGCTGCGCCGATCAGGTCATTTCTAAACACAATATAGTCGCTGTGTAGAAGAAATAGACATTAGTGACTATCGCAGCTCAATATGTTAACCCATCAAGTGCCCTAAACGCACAAAAAAGTGATTAGAAACCAGGCCATCCAGACAACAGAAAGAAGCGAAGGAAAGTTTGGTGTTGCGAGATATAAAGGTATTTTGTTTATTCTTTAAGGAATGGATGTAGCTCTCTCTTGCCGTACATACTGAAGTGAAGAGACTGGTTGCCGGGAGATGTTGGGCGCAGAGAATGAACCGTCCCCTCAGGCAGTGCCCGAAATGCATGCCTAGACATGGCAACTTGGATTATTGAATAAAGTTGGGGATTTAGATAGTGTGAATTTCTGGAGATTTTACCAAAATATGGGTTGGATATGTGTATATAAATATATAAATATTCATATATGTGTGTATATATATGTAAACACACATATAAAAATATATATACACATATATATGTATATTTGTGGATTTCAAGTTTGTGAAAGTTGGTGCTAGAAATGATCATCAGATTTGTTCTCATCATATAAGAATAAATCATGATTTGAAAGATATCCCAATGAAGTCAATATCCAATCACATGACTAATAACATTTTAAAAATTTACCCTCTTGTTTTAGCAACAATCATTAATCTTATATTGTGGACATATAATTCACATACTGCAAAAGTGGAAAAAAAGACACACATGCTTATGAATTTTATATCAAGAAATATATAAAACAATTTATAAGTAATGAAAATATAAATCTGAGGCATACATGGAATATGTTTTAGAGTATTGCACTCGGCTTGGCTGGCCAGTGTGTCACTTTCTACCGAGTTACAAACTAACAAAATAAAAAGCACTCAACATGTTTGCACACAAAGAGCAAAAATTATTTTGCACATATTTGAGTGTGACGTTATGCCATATATATATATATATATATATATATATTATATATATATATATATATATATATATATATATATATATTTACATATATATCCCTACCATGACAGGGCCAGAATTCTCTATAAATCCTTATGCAATAGTGTGCTGTGTATAGTTGGCCCACCCATTCGTGATTCATGATGTGTATACACGTCATTCGTCCTTACATCATAATGGCTAAAGGTGTGCCTGTCCTTAAAAGGATATATGAGGACATGACTGCTGGATGCTGCTTTCCCTCTCAGAAATAACTTTAGACACAAAGATGAATGTTCCCTCACATGAAGTCAATTGGCATATCACTTGGAGATTCACTCATGGCCAATACTTCACACACGCTGATGATGGTTGTCAACAAAATCTAAATAAAGATATGAAATACTTGCACCCATTATGATTAACATAAAAAAGATATGAATGAGAATGGATATATTCACATTGAAACAAATGCATTCAATGAACTTTCATCATATCTGCATCAGACATACACATGTATATCACAAGATATAATGAAATGCTTTAAATACAACTCTAGCAGTAAAGAGATATAAATTTTCATTCATGCCTTTTTGAAAAATTTAACAACACAAATTTCTCCCGAATAATTACTTATTGTATAAGAAAAGTATGAAATGATGCATAGATATGATAGAAATATGTATACAGATATATATATACATACATAGATGCAAATGTGTTTTTATGTAAATGGACTTATAGATAACAAAATTCTTTCCTTGAATCAACTTTCATTTACCTTTTAATACAGATCCTATATAGGATTTCACATGAAGAATATGAAGTGTCTGCCTGTAACTGTAGTACCAAAATTATGATAGAAGTTACAAAACACATCTGTATTGGAGAGCAGTTTTTTGAAACACTGTGAACATTAGTGGTTGTGTTTTGACTGCCCCTGTGACATTAAGTCTATGAAAACGAAAATACAAGTCAGAATACACAAAACTACACATAAACAAAATCATATAAAACATAAATAAAAAAGAGAACCTTCAAACTCTGTGATGCATCTGCCACAAAAATGTCAAGAGGAAGTCTTCCTTGTAGATCATTTTAATCCTTCATAATTCTCATGTACCCTTGAAATTTCTTCTGTGGGTGAAGGTATATCTACAGACCTCATACATGTTATTTCTGTGACCTTTATGTACACCAGAGTAATCTTATTTTCACAGAGAATGCCTATATGGTTTCAACTTTGCATGCCTGCAGATAATCACTAAATCATATTTCTTGGAGAATCCTCAGGCACATTGCTCCTTTGCATGCACTCTCTTGTGTTGTGCTAGAATATATTTTAGAGATAAGGTTTTATTGGAAACCAAACATAAATGGCTTATCCTCTGCATGTTCTCCAATGTGATCCACTAAGACTTATCTGAGAAGTCTTTATTGCAAATCTCACTGCTACATGGTTTCTCCTTTGTATGTACTCTTATGTGGCCCACTAAGTTAGATCTATCTGAGAAGCCTTTATTGCAAATCTCACAGCTATATGGTTTCTCCTTTGTATGTAGTCTCATGTGCACTACTAGATGACTTTTTCGAGAGAAAGCTTTTTTGCAAATATTACAGATATGTGGTTTCTCCTTTGTATGCACTCTTGTGTGTTTTACTAAATGACATTTCTGAGAGAAGGCTTTTTTGCAAATATCACAGATATGTGGTTTCTCCTTTGTATGTATTTTCCTGTGTCTCATGAAGGCTGATCTATCTGAGAAGTCCTTATTGCAAATCTCACAGCTATATGGTTTCTCCTTTGTATGTACTCTCATGTGCACTACTAGATGACTTTTTCGAGAGAAGGCTTTTTTGCAAATATTACAGATATGTGGTTTCTCCTTTGTATGTACTTTTATCTCTTTCTCTAATCTAGATTTATCTGTGAAGCCTCTATTGTAAATCTCAAAGCTATATGGTTTTTCCTTTGTATGTACCCTCAAATGCTTCACCAAAGAAGTTTTAACAGAGAAACCTTTTTTGCAAGTGTCACAGCTATATGGTTTCTCCTTTGTATGTACTCTTATGTGCTTCACTAATGCAAATTTTGTTGAGAAGCTTTTTTTGCAAATGTCACAGATATATGGTTTCTCCTTTGTATGTACTCTTATGTGTTTTTGTTGAGAAGCTTTTTTGCAAATGTCACAGATATATGGTTTCTCCTTTGTATGTACTCTTATGTGCTTCACTAATGCAAATTTTGTTGAGAAGCTTTTTTTGCAAATGTCACAGATATATGGTTTCTCCTTTGTATGTATCGTCAAATGCCTTACCAGAGAACCTTTAACAGGGAAAGCCTTTTTACAAATGTCACAGATGTATGGTTTCTCCTTTGTATGTACCCTCAAATGCTTCACCAAAGAACTTTTAATAGAGAAAGCTTTTTTGCAAACCTCACAGATATATGGCTTCTCCTTTGTGTGTACTCTCATGTGCACTACTAGAGAACCTTTCTCACAGAAACCTTTTTTGCAAATGTCACAGACATATGGTTTCTCCTTTGTATGTACTCTTTTGTGCTTTACCAGGGAAAAGGCTCTTTTGCAAATCTCACAGATAAATGGTTTCTCCTTTGTATGTACTCTCATGTGCACAACTAGAGAACCTTCATCAGAGAAAGCTTTTCCACAAATCTCACAGCTATATTGTTTCTCCTTTGAATGTAGTCTCACGTGCTTTACCAGAGAAAAGATTTTTTTACAAATCTCACAACTATATGGTTTCTCCTTTGTGTGTACTCTCATGTGCACTACTAAATGAGTTTTCTGAGAAAAAGCTTTTCTGCAAATATCACAGATATGTGGTTTCTCCTTTGTATGTACTCTCCTGTGTCTCACTAAGTGATATTTTTGTGAGAAGTCTTTATAGCAAATGTCACAGCTAAATGGTTTCTCCTTTGTATGTACTCTCAAGTGCACTAGCAGATTACATTTCAGAGGGAAGGCTTTGCTGCAGATTTCACAGCTGTATGGTTTCTCCTTTGTATGTACTCTCATATGCCTTAGTAGAGCAAATTCCTGTGAGAAAGCTCTGTTGCAAATTTCACAGCTGTATGGCTTCTCTTTTGTG
>NW_020870767.1:210657-215657 GCF_003789085.1 Penaeus vannamei | reverse complement strand
GGAAAGTTTGGTGCTGTGAGATATAAAGGTATTTTGTTTATTCTTTAAGGAATGGATGTAGCTCTCTCTTGCCCTACATGCTGAGGTGAAAAGAATGGTTGCCAAGGGGGTCGGGGGCAGAGACTCCCATCAACCTTCCCCTCGGCCATTATCCGAAGGGCTGCCTAGACATGGGAACTTAAATCGTTGAATAAAGTTGGGGATTTGGATAGTGTGAATTTCAGTAGATTTTACCAAAAGATGGGTTGGATATATATACATACATACATACATATATATATATATATATATATATAATATATATATATATATATATATATATATATATATATATATATATATATAGTATATATATATATATATATAGCATGTATATATGTATGCATGTATATGTATATATGTATATATGTGGATTTCAAGTTAGCGAAAGTCGGTGCCAGAAATGATCTTCAGATTTGTTCTCATCATATAAGAATAAATTATGATTTGAAAGATATCCCAATAAAGTCAATATCCAATCACATGACTAATAACATTTTAAAATTTTACCCTGTTGTTTTAGCAACTATCATTAACCTTATATTGTGGACATATAATTCACATACTGCAAAAGTGGAAAAAAAGACACACATGCTTATGAATTTTATATCAAGAAACATACAAAACAATGTAGAAGTTATGAAAATATAAATCTGAGGCATGCATGAAATATATTTGAGAGCATTGCACTCTGCTTGGCTGGCCAGCGTGTCACTTTCTATCGAGTTACAAACTAACAAAATAAAAAGCTCTCTCAACATGTTTGCACACAAAGAGCAAAAATTATTCGAGAGTGAAGTTATGCCATATATATGTATATATACATATGTATACATATATATATTTACATATATATCCCTACCATGACAGGGCCAGAATTCTCTATAATGTAATCCTTATGCAATAGTGTGCTGTGTATAGCTGGCCCACCCACTCGTGATTCATGATGCATATACACGTCATATGTCCTTACATCATAATGGCTAAAGGTGTGCCTGTCCTTAAAAGGATATATGAGGACATGACTGCTGGATGCTGCTTTCCCTCTCAGAATAACTTAGGACACAAAGATAAATGTTTCCCTCACATGAAGTCAATTGGCTTATCGCTTGGAGACTGGCTCACAGCCAATGCTTCACACATGCTGATGATTGTTGTCAACAAAATCTAAATAAAGATATGAAATACTAGTGCTCATTGTGATTGACATAAAAAAGATATGAATGAGAATGGATATCTTCACATTAAAACAAATGCATTTAATACACTTTCATCACATCTGCATCAGACATACACATGTATATCACAAGATATAATGAAATGCTTTAAATACAACTCTAGCAGTAAAGAGATATAAATTTTCATTCATGTCTTTTTGAAAAATTTAACAACACAAAATTATCCTGAGTAAATACTTATTCCATAAGAAAAGTATGAAATGATGCATAGATATGACAGAAATATATATATATATATATATAATATATATAATATATATATATATATATATATATATAATTATATATACATGCAAATGTGTTTTTATGTAAATGGACTTATAGATAACAAAATTCTTTCCTTGAATCAACTTTCATTTACCTTTTAATACAGATCTTATATAGGATTTCACATGAAGAATATGAAGTGTCTGCCTGTAACTGTAATGCCAAAATTATGATAGAAGTTACAAAACACATCTGTATTGGAGAGCAGTTTTTTGAAACACTGTGAACATTAGTGGTTGTGTTTTGACTGCCCCTGTGACATTAAGTCTATGAAAACGAAAATACAAGTCAGAATACACAAAACTACATATAAACAAAATCATATAAAACATAAATCCAAAAAGAGAACCTTCAAACTCTATGATGCATCTGCCACAATAATGTCTTCCTTGTAATCATTTTTTTCATTCATAATTCTCATATGTCCTACAAAATTTCTACTCAAGGTGAAGGTATATCTACAGACCTCATACATATTATTTCTGTGACCTTTGTGTACACCAGAGTAATCTTTTGTTCACAGAGAATGCCTATATGGTTTCAACTTTGCATGCCCGCAGATAATCACTAAATCATATTTCTTGGAGAATCCTCAGGCACATTGCTCCTTTGCATGTACTCTCTTGTGTTGTGCTAGAATATATGTTAGAGATAAGGTTTTATTGGAAACCAAACATAAATGGCTTATCCTCTGCATGTTCTCCAATGTGATCCACTAAGACTTATCTGAGAAGCCTTTATTGCAAATCTCACTGCTACATGGTTTCTCCTTTGTATGTACTCTCATGTGCACTACTAGATGACTTTTTCGAGAGAAAGCTTTTTTGCAAATATTACAGATATGTGGTTTCTCCTTTGTATGTACTTTATGTGTCTCACTAAGGCTGATCTATGTGAGAAGTCCTTATTGCAAATCTCGCAGATATATGGTTTCTCCTTTGTATGTACTCTCATGTGCACTTCTAGATTATATTTCAAAGCAAAAGCTTTGCTGCAAATTTCACAACTATATGGTTTCTCTTTCGTATGTACTCTTATGTGTCTCACGAAGGCTGGTCTACCTGAGAAGTTCTTATTGCAAATATCACAGATATATGGCTTCTCCTTCCTTTGTATGTACTCTCATGTGCAGCTACTAGATAATTTTTTCCAAGAGAGAAACCTTTTTTGCAAATGTCACAGATATATGGTTTCTCCTTCATATGTATTCCCATGTGACTTACTAAATAATCTCTTTGAGAGAAGGCTTTTTTGCAAAAATCACACATATATGGTTTCTCCTTTGTATGTACTCTTATGTGTCTCACTAAATGAGATTTATGTGTGAAGTCCTTATTGCAAATCTCACAGCTATATGGTTTCTCCTTTGTATGTACTCTCAAGTGCACTACTAGATTACTTTTCACAGCGAAGGTTTTGCAGCAAATTTCACAACTATATGGTTTCTCCTTTGTATGTACTCTCATGTGCCTTTACCAGAGAACCTTTCGCAGAGAACTCTTTATAGGCAAATTTCAGCAAATAATAGGGTTTCTCTTTGTGTATGTACTCTTATGTGACTTATTAAAGAAACCTTTTCGAGAAGAAGGCTTTTTTTGCAAATCTCACAGCTATATGGTTTTCTCCTTTTGTATGTACTGCTTATGTGTCTCACTAGGCTGATCTATCTGAGAAGTCCTTATTGCAAATCTCAGCAGATATATGGCTTCTCCATTTGTAATGTACTCTCAAGTGCACTACTAGATTAATATTTCAAAGCAAAAGCTTTTCTGCAAAAATTTCACAAGCTATATTGGTTTCTCCTTGTATGTTTTCCTCATCCTCTGATCTATTTTCTGATGAAAACATTTTTTTCTCATTTGTCACTCAGCGCACGAGTTGGCACTCTCGAAGGTATGTACAATTCTTCAATAATATCACATGAATGCTTTTTGCATGTTGGCTTGCCTTTTAAGGTCCTGAAGATACCCTAAAGGAAAGAAATTCATTTTTTTTCACCTTTCACTTTACTCACTTCATCTGCATGCAATCATACAAGTTCTTCTTCCTTAATTTCTATCTGCTATTTTACTTCAGTGACACCTTCGTTGAGTTCTTACATTTCATGAACGGACTCCTGTACAAGAATACTTCCTCGTCCAATGAGTGGAGGCGCAAAGGAATACTGGTCGGGGGAAAGAATACTTCATTGTTCCAGCTGTGAAATGGAATACAAAAAAGGATAAAGGATGCCATAACAAATGGCTAAATGGGTTGAAATACCAAAATTTAAGAAGATGATAATTAAGATATTGAACAATTAAAATGAGTAAATTTACAAAGCAATAATACCAGCAATGGGTTAGCCAACTATAACGCACTTAGACATAAAAGGAAATTAAATATCATTTTCCTGCGATTAACAGAATGTTTACAACAAAGAAACAAATAATCAGTAATGAAAATTCTGATGAAATTGGATATAAATTCATACTAAAATACACATGTATTTATAAAGCACAAATATATATAGTAATATATATATAATATCTTTCTCTACCTCTTTTTTCTCTTTTTCTCCTCCTCTCTACTCTCTCATTCTCGCTTTTTCCTTTCTCTCTCCTTCATCTCCCTCCTTCTATTTCCATCTCTCTCTCGTTTTTCTCTCCGTCTCTTTCTCTCTCTCTCTCTCTCTTCTTTTCTTGCTCCCTGCTCTCCTTTTTCCTCTCCCTCTCTCTTTCTCTCCCTTTTCTCTCCGATTCACTCTATTATCTGACTCTCTCTTCATTCTTCTCCATCCTCTCTGTTCTTCTTTTCTACGCTCTCTCTCTCTCTCTGCCTTCTCTCTCTCCTTCTCTCGCGCCTTCTCCCTCCGTCTCTCTCTCTACTCTTTCTTCTCTCCCTCTCTGTCTATCCTGCAATAATCTCCGCTCTACCTCTTTTCAACTTCTCCTCCTGGACTCTCCTCTCATCTCCTTCTCTCCCTTTATCTCTCATCTCTCCATCTTTCTTCCCTCTCTCTCTCCTTCTCTCCACCCCTCTGCTCTCTCCTTCTTCTCCTCGCCTCTCCTCTCTCTCTCTCTCCTTCTTCTTCTCTACCTTCTCTCTCTCTCTCTCCTCTCTCTTCTCCTTTCTCGCATCTCTCGTCTCTCATGCTCTTTCTCTCTCTCTCATCTTCTCTCTCTCTCTCTCTCTTCTCCCTCTCTCCTGCTCCCTCTCTCTTCCCTCTCGTCTCTCTCTCTCTCCCTCCCTCTCTCTTCTCTCTCCTTCTTCTCCGCTCTTTCCCTCTTTCTATCCTGTCCTCCCTCTTTCCTTCTTACTCTCACCTGCTCATGCCTCTCGCTCTCTTCTTTCCCTCACCTCTCTCCCTTCTTCTCTCCTCTCTCTTTTCTGCTCCTTACTTTCGACTCTCCTTCTCTCTCCTTCTCTCCCCCTCACATCTCTCATCTCTCTCTCCTTCTCTCCCTCTCTCCTTCC
>NW_020870767.1:202520-210557 GCF_003789085.1 Penaeus vannamei | reverse complement strand
GCTGCGGTCTCCTCCCCCCTTTCTCCCCCTTTTTCTCTCTCTCTCTCCCCTACCCCCTTCTCTCTCCCTATCTCCCCCCTCTCTCTCTCCCCACTCTCTTCTCTCTCCTTCATCTCCCACTCTTCTCTTCTTTCTTCTTCTCTCTCTCCCTCTCCCCCCCTCTCTCTCTCTCTTTCTCTCTCTCCCTCTTCTTCCCCCCCGCCTCTCTCTCTTTCTCTCCCCCTCTTCTCTCTTTCTCTCTCTTTCTCTCCGCTCTCTCTTTCTCTCCCCCATCTCTCTCTCATTTCAATAATAACCCAATATACCAGACCCTACATTATTATACATAATCATTGAAACTATTGGTAAATAAGAAAAAAAAAAGAAAAAAATCTCCACTTATCTTACAGAAATTGTATAAGATAATGGGAAAAATATAGAAAAGATCTCTCTTCCATTGGAATAACTTCAGAAGCTCCCACGTTAAACATGCAACATTGCTGTTTCTTTGCTGGAGCACCAACAGGAGCAACAACCTCTATCTAAAAGTAGCAGTAATTCAGGTGCTATTCAAACATTTATCATAATGTACAAATCGACAAAAAAAAAAAAAAAAAAAAAAAAAAAAAAAAACCTTCATTATGTACAGAATCACTGGAAACTATAGGTAAATAAGAAATTAATTTATATATGCCAGAGTTGCAATCCAAGCACTCATATGACCTTCAATGCACTCTTCACTAGTAATGCCAACAATTTCCTCAAAACATATTGTGACAAAACAAAATATTTTGTTTAGGAGTTATAATCAAACAAAAAATCAATCCTAACTCTACCTTGCAAAAATAATTGAAGAGGAAGATTGCTCACCTAATACAGTGATTGTACCAACTGTGATCTGATAATTAACAGATTATCAAGTTCTATATTCTTCTGCTTCTTAACATAGTATCTAATTATCTCTAGATTCGGCATTCCTTCTTTTCTTTACTTACAATCCTTTCATTCTCACGCTTACAAAAGCTTCGAAAATAATCAATAGTTTTTACGCTTCTTCCCTCCATTGAGCCTCTACATTAGTGTGTATAGAAATGTAACTAGGCGTGTACCTATTATGCCTCTTTCCGCGTACTGCCAGGCATTGCTGCGTCGGAGTTTTCAGAGTGGAGTAGAAATAAAGTAACACTTAGGAATAATGAAAGTATGTGTGGACGTAATCTTACTTGGTAATATACTTAACCAGGTGTATAAATAGTATACCGCGGAGTAGGTCGAGCACGCTCGCTTGGCTCTGTCTTTGTCGACGTTCGCGTAAGTGAATCCGAATCGCCTGGAGTGTTCCCGACGCTCAGAGAAAAAATCACTAGAGAAAACGGCATAGGAGGGACTTAGTCGAGATTCAAGTTTAAGTTCGCGACATTTTGCTCGGGAGTGTGAGTAAATTCTGTGCTATTGTTTATTGTTGTGCTATTGTTTTGTGCATGTGTCATGTCTAGTGTAATGGGTTTTGTAAACAAGTAGTAAAGTTATAGGGGCTATGTGAGAGGGCGTTTCAAAGTGTAAGATGCTAATATAGTGTACGAGTCAGAATTATTCAAGGAGAAAAAATGGAAATAAGAATAATAAAACAGTAACTAGTAGAATTCCGGGTAAGAAGTGGAGTATGAATAGGAGTGGAGAATAATGAGATTAATCATAATAGGATTAGAGCAATAATAATAATAATGGAGGCAGTAGCGGTGTGAAAGTATTAAAAGTAAGATTACCTTGACGGTGGCGAAGTGAATAATGAGACATTTTCATTCGGTTGGTTCAGTGGGTGTGTGGGCTACGAGCATTTCGGAAACGGAGTCGCGAAAGATTAAGGGTGTTGATACATGGACAGAAAAGAAGACTGAGATCGACCAACGGCAAGGGGCGGTTATCGAGTTAATCGACGAAGGTTGGTAAAAGAGTCAATAAATTGATGCTTGTTGATGAACTCAATATTACTGCAATCTGGGTGTGATATTAGGTTGCCCTTTATTACTATGCCTAACCACATTTGTCATATTGTTTATTCATTTTATCATATTTATTTTATTGATCATATTATTTATTTAAATAAAATACCCAATATACAAACCTTCATTACGTACACAATCATTAAAACTGTAAAAACAATAATTTTGTCATTTTCAACATCTATTTTCCTAATTCATGTACTGTATGCATTTGTTTTTAATTATCCGAAATTATTAATGTGTTTTGGAGGTTTTTTTACTTTAATTCTGTTAAATAAGAAAATAATGACTTTCATTGTGGGGCAGCGCGACTGTGGCAAGTTCCCTGACAAAGCGCCGCTCAGGGTATGAACGCATACTGAGGTTTTCGGAGGTTGCTGAGGTGGCTGCGCTGCAGGTCATTGTTCCTAAACACAGAGTGGTTATAGTACTCAGAATGGGTGTGTGGTGGATGGTTAGAAGAAACTAGACGTTAGTGACTATGTAACGCAAGTAAATGCAGTGTTGTGGTCGTGCGGTTATGGTATGGTGTAACCGGTCAAGTGCCCCAAAGTGCACTCAAAAAGTGATTTTAGAACCAGGCCATCCAGACAACATGAAAGAAGCGAACGGAAAGTTTGGCGTGTTGCGCGAGATATAAAGGTATTTTGATTTTATTCTTTATTGGAGTGGTTAGGAATGGATGTAGAAGAGCCTGGCGTCTCTTAGTCACGGTGAGCACGTGAGCGTGGATGGCGTTGGATAAGAGAGGCTGGTTGCCGGAGATGTGGTTGTTGGGCCACAGACGATTTGAACCGTCCCTGGCTCATGCAGGGTTGCCCGATAATGCATGCGCTACGGATCATGGCACTCTGGATTATCTTTGATAAAGTTGGGTGATTAGGTTAGTTCAGTGTGAATAAGATTTCGTAGTGGAGATTTTACCAAAATAATGTTAGGGGTGTTGGATGTTGATGTGTGTATTGTGTTATTGTAGTAATAATAGTATAAAGATGAATTTCATATAGGTTGCTTGTATGTATCTAAAATAATAATGATATGATAACAACAACATAATAAAAAAGATATATATTTTAATAAACAAACAAAAAAGGTAATTATAATATCTGTATATTTGATTGTTGATCTTCAAGTGTTTGTGAACAGTTTTAGGAGGGTGCCCGCAGTTATAAACATTATGTTCAATGACAGATTATTGTGATTAATATCAGACTATCTCTTTTTTTATATTTTGATTCTTGGTTTTATCATATACCTAGTGTAAAAATAATACATATCATTTCCATTATTTTGTTTTGTGATATTATGATTGGTAAACCTTTTTAATCCCCATAATATGGAAGTCAATATTATGGTGACATTCACTGGTAAATGATGAGATAGTTCTTAATTTTTAATTTTTTTACTTAATTTTTGATATTTACATATATTTTTCCCTTCATTGTGTTTGTATTAATATGATCAATTGAGCCTCATATATTCAAAATCTCTATAAATGTTATAATTTCTCTTATATTGTGAATAATATAATGTCATGAATTAATTCATTACTGAACTGCAATGGATTGTTATCGGATAATTCATATAAATTAATACAAATTAGAAGAATAGGTCTATACCACATGAACTTTATGAAACTATAATTAGGGTTATCTCGGAAATAAGGATGAATATAGATTTAAAACATATAAGTAATTGAAATATAAAATTCTGAGGCATACATGGAATATGTTTTAGAGTATTGCACTCGGCTTGGCTGGCCAGTGTGTCACTTTCTACCGAGTTACAAACTAAACAAAATAAAAAGCACTCTCAACATGTTTGCACACAAAAGAGCAAAAATTATTTTGCACATATTTGAGTGTGACGTTATGCCATATATATGTATATATATATATATATATATATATATATATATATATATATATAATATATATATATATATTTACATATATATCCCTACCATGACAGGGCCAGAATTCTCTATAAAATCCTTATGCAATAGTGTGTGCTGTGTATAGTTGGCCCACCCATTCGTTGATTCATGATGTGTATACACGTCATTCGTCCTTACATCATAATTTTAAAGGTGTGCCTGTCCTTAAAAGGATATATGAGGACATGACTGCTGGATGCTGCTTTCCCTCTCAGAATAACTTTAGACACAAAGATAAATGTTTCCCTCACATGAAGTCAATTGGCTTATCGCTTGGAGATTCACTCATGGCCAATACTTCACACCACGTCTGTGGTGATTGATGGGTGGTTTGGTCAACAAAATCTAAATAAAGATATTGAAATACCAGGTACTCTAGTTTGTGGGTAGTCGATGGGTTTGAGAGCGTATAAGAATGAAGATATGAATTGTAGAATGGATATCTTTCACCATTAAAACAATGCATTTAATCACTTTCTCACATCTGCTATTCAGATTATATTCGCGAGGTATGTTACTAGCATAAAGTGATGGTTGTTGAACACTTTAAATATCAACTCTGCAGTAGAGGATTATTAAGTTTTCATTCTAGTGTCCGTTTGTTTTCAAAAAATGTGTGTCAACAACACAATGTCATTGTGATCTCCTGAGCGTTAGTGCTTACTTATGCGTGATTAGCAGAAAGTATGAAATGACTTGCATTGATATGAATAAAAGTATGTATATAGGATATATAATTACACTAAGGCACAGATATGTTTTTCTGCTTGGTATGTAATAAGCTGGATCGTTGTATATGAGTGAATATTAAAAAACTTCTTTTCATTGAAATTCGAAGCGTCATTAATAACTCTCTTGATATTGATAATAAAATTCTATGAACTTAATCAACGTTATATAGGATTTCACAATTGATAAAAGAATATTTGAGTGTCTGCCTTGATATACTTTGTGCATGAAAGTACCAATAATGAAAATATGAATAAGAAGATTACATATAATAACATCGAATATAAATATGGTTCAATGTGAACCTTCTCATAGTAAGATGGCTAATAGTATGAGAAGTGAGGAATTAGTCTAGTTTTTTTCGGTTCACGTTAAAGACTGTGAACAAATAACCGCTGCGTTTATGACTGCTCTGCTTGACATAGTGGTGAAAATTATGATGAAAACAAAAATACAAGTACATGTACTACCAAACTACATATAAACTAAAACTCAGTATAAAACTCATAATCAAAAAAATGAGAGATCTCTTTCAAACTCTTGTGTTAGGTGGCAATCTGCTAACGAAAAATAGGATGTCAAAGAGGAGCTTCCTTGTAGATCATTAATCCTTCATTATTTTCTCATGTGCCCTACAAAAATGTTTCTTCTATGGAGTGTGATATGGTGTTATATCTACAGAAGCTCATACGATTGTTATTTTCTGTTTGACCTTATGTATACACCAAGAAGTAATATGTCTTACCTTTCTAAGATGATATAATCTTAATTAAGCTAATTGACTTTTGTCTATGCTCACTATACATAATCACTAAGATAAATATTTAACTTTGGAGAATCTCTCAGGCACTCGTTGCTCATTTGATATTACTCTCTTGTTGTATGTGCTATGCATTAATTAATATTCTTATGATAGATAATTATTCTGTGAATCACCTAACACTAATTAATGGTACTTTATATCCTTATCTGCTATTTTGTCTCCACATTTATATACGCATTGTGATCTACTAAATAAAGATACTTATCTTGATGAAAATCTTTATTGCAAACTCTCACTGCTACATGGGTTTCTCCTTTCTTATGATAGTTGTACTTCTGTATATGTGGTATGTGTCCACGTTAATTAGTAATAGATCTATATCTGAGATAACGTACCCTAATATATATGCTATAAATTTCTCACAGTCTATTATGGTTTCTCTAATCCTTGTCTATATGTTAGCTCCATATGTTGGCACTACTAGTAGACTACCTTATTTACGATGAGTTAGTATGAAGATCTTTTTGCTATAATATTTATCAGATATGTGGTTTTCCTCCTTACTATAATGTATGGCCACTTTGTGTGCTATATAATATTTATTGTATGCTTATTTAGGGTTTTTTTACTAAATGTAACATTTTACTGTAGAGGATTAGGCTTTTATTAATTAGCAATATAAATATCTACTATGAATAATTAATGTGGTTTCTCCTTATTAATTTGTATGTAATACTATATAATATAGTAACTATTTACCTGTAGTATATCTCAAATATCAATGTAAAAGGCTGATAATAATCTATCCTGTAGGAAAAGCTTCCTTATATATATATATATGGATTAATATTATGCTAAATCTCACTCAACAGCTTATTAAATGGTATTTCTCTTCTATTGTATTAGTATGTATATTCATGTGCTATAACTACTAGATGACTTTTTATTTACTCGTATAATGTGGTGGTGCTGCTTTTGCAAATATTACAGATATGTGTTTCTCCTTTGTATGTACTTTATCTCTTTCTCTCTAATCTAGATTTATCTGTGAAGCCTCTATTGTAAATCTCAAAGCTATATGGTTTTTCCTTTGTATGTTACCCTCAAATGCCACCAAAGAGAGAGTTTTAACAGAGAAACCCTTTGTTGTTTTGTGTCAAGTGTCACAGCTATATGGTTTCTCCTTGTATGTACTCTATGTGCTTCACTAAGAAAAGTTTTTGTTGAGAAGCTTTTTTTGCAATGTCACAGCTATATGGTTTCTCCTTTGTATTGTACTCTTATGTGCTTCACTAATGCTCTTTGCTTCGAGAAGCTTTTTTTTGCAAAATGTTCACAGATATATGGTTTCTCCTTTGTATGTATCGTCAAATGCCTTACCACGAACCATTTAACAGGGAAAGCCTTTTTACAAATGTCACAGATGTATGGTTTCTCCTTTGTATGTACCCTCAAATGCTTCACCAAAGAACTTTTAATAGAGAAAGCTTTTTTTGCAAAAACCTCACAGATATATGGCTTCTCCTTTGTGTGTTTACTCTCATTGTGCACTACTAGAGAACCTCTTCTCACAGAAACCTTTTTTTGCAAAATGTCAGCAGACATATGGTTTCTCCTTGTGTATGTACTCTTTTGTGGCTTTACCATGGAAAAGGCTCTTTGCAAATCTCACAGATAAAATGGTTTCTCCTTTGTATGTACTCTCATGTGCACAACTAGAGAACCTTCATCAGAGAAAAGCCTTAACCAAAATCTCACAGCTATGATTGTTTCTCCTTTGAAATGTAGTCTCACGTGCTTACCAGAGAAAAAGATTTTTTTACAAATCTCACAACTATATGGTTTCTCCTTTGTGTGTAGCTCTCATGTGTCACTACTAAATGAGTTTTCTGAGAAAAAGCTTTTCTGCAAATATCACAGATATGTGTTTCTCCTTTTATTATGTACTCTCCTGTGTCTCACTAAGTGATTATTTGTGTCTGAGTGAGAAGTCTTTATAGCAAAATGTCACAGCTAAATGGTTTTTCCTTTGTTGTACTCTCTGTATGTGAGTGCAACAGCAAGATTACATTCAGAGGGAAGGCTTTGCTGCAGATTTCACAGCTGTAATGGTTTCTCCTTTGTATACTCTCATATGCCTTAGTAGAGCAAATTCTGTGAGAAAGCTCTGTTGCAAATTTCACAGCTGTATGGCTTCTCTTTTTGTGTACCCTCATATGATTCTGTATACCTGATTTTCTGGAAAATTTTGCCACATACTTCACATACAAAGGACTTCAATTTCCTACCCACTTTTCTGTGTGTAATATTGTTATGATTTTTCTTACATTTTGCCTGATCCTCTTCTGATGAACATTTTTTCTCATTTTCCTCAGCCACAATTGGCACTCTCGAAAAGGTATTGCAATCCTCAATAATATCACACGAGTCTTTTTCATTTGCTTCATTTTCAAGATCTTGAAGATCACTGAAGGAAAGAATTTCATTCTCCACTTTCACTTCACTCACTTCATCTGCATGATCATACAGTTCTTCCTTAATTTCCACCTCATTTTCTTTGGTGACACCTTCGTTGAGTTCTTCTTTGATATGGACTCCTGTGCCAAATACTTCCTCGTCCATGAGTG
>NW_020870767.1:185020-195020 GCF_003789085.1 Penaeus vannamei | reverse complement strand
TATTAACAATATTCATTAGAAACATAATAATAACAATTATTGACAAATAAATGTAATCTTTATTATCAAATATTATTAATTATTAACAAATAATATTAATAATAATATTAATTATTAATTGATAATAATATCAATTAACATATATTGATAATAACAAATATTTCATTAATAATAATCTTAATGAAAATGGCAATAGTGATAATGATAATTATAATAATAATCACATACATAGTAATGATATTAGCAATAATGCTAATAATAACATCCATATACATAATGATAACAGCAACAATGGTAATAATTGCAGCACCATTACCTGGTTGTGTATGTCTGACACAATTATAAATAGTCTATGTTAAAACTGGAAGTTTACTTTTGTTAAACATCTGCAACTTTGTGTTTGTCTATCTCGAAATATATTCAATGGTCATGTAATGACGTGCAATGCATTTTCTATGACCTATCAAATGTATGTCCTCACATTAAACTATCTATCTTTCCCACTTTCATGCCTTCAATCTCATTTCCATATATTTCTCTGCTCAATAATTTATGCGCTCATGTATCTGCTCATGCGTGTGAAATAAGCAAACGGGAGCCTGTATATAACCAGTAAAGAATGTGAACTCTCACACCCATGAACATCAATGCCAGGGGCATGACCTAGATCTCCTTTGGTTGGTTGGACCATCTGCAAGTAGCAGTCATTCATGTGCCATTCAAACATCATAATGTACAAATAGAATACTGGACAATATGCAGAATGACGTAGTGCCTGAGTTTGGAGATAAAACCTTTATAATTTGATAGACCAATACAAACCAAGACACTTTTCTTCTACGGCAATATTTGTGCAAATGCTATACATAAATAGAGGAGAAAGCCCAATACTGGTTGGACCTACACCCTTGCACCTGATTGGTCTACCTTTTGATATCAATGTGAATAACAATAATAGAGTGTAATACAGTTTTTTTTTTTTTTATACCAATGACTGCAAATCATTATCATTTACAATAATGTCATCTTCAGGTAGTCCTATTACTGTATCCTTACTATAAAGATTTACCCAAAAGCCTCAGAGTACCCAATGCGTAAGCAACAGTACAAATTTGACATTAAAAATAAATCTCCCCAATTTTCCTCATGAAATGACAGATCTCCATCCAGCCTCTTGTAAATTATGATTATTTACTCTTACTTTGGGTTACAAGGAAACACAGCCAATGAAAGGGGTCTGGAATAGAGCCCTCAGCCTGAGAAATATGTCCATCAGAGAAGGTCCCATGCTGGAGCCCTCTCCCCTCTCCCTCCCCCAAAAAAAAAGAAATCCCCACTAATCCAAAGAATTGTAGAGGATAAGGTGAAAAATATAGGAAAAAAATTCCTTTCCTTTGTAATTACCTCAGAAGTCCCCACATTCAACATGCAACATTGTTGTTCTTTGCTGGAGCACCATCAGGAGCGACAACCTTTGTCTAAAAGTAGCAGTCATTCAGGTGCCATTCAAACATTTATCATAATCTACAAATAAAATACACATATACAAACCTTTATAATGTACATAATCACTAGAAACTTTAGGTAAATAAGAATTTAATCTATAAATAAAAGAGTTGCAATTCAAGCACTCATATGACCTTTATTCCACTTTACACTTGTAAATACCAACAATCTCCTCAAAACATATTGTGACATAACAAAATATTTTTTTAGGACTTTTCATCAAACAAAGAATCAATTCCAACTCTTATCTTCCAAAAATAATTGAAGAGGGAGATTTTTTTACCTAATACATACTGTTCTGGATAATTAACAGATTATCAAGTTCTATTGTCTTCTGCTTCTTGACATAGCATCTGATTATCTCTAGATTCGGCATTCCCTCTTTTCTTTACTCACAATCCTTTTCATTCTAACACTTACAAAGCTTCGAAATATCAAATGTTTTTTTCGCTTTCCTCCTTGCCTTCTTCATCAATTATTCTACTTACTTATTTCCTTCCGCCACTCCACATTGCTCTCGGAGTTTTCATAGTAAAAATAAAATAAAACTAATAATGTACTAACAACTTTGTAATATACTAACCACTTAATATTGACACTGCAGTAAACAACACGTTCGCTTGGCTCTTTCACTTTGTTGACGTTCACGTAAGTGAATCCGGATCGCCTGATTCCCACGCTCAAGAGTAAATCCTTTAGAGAAAACGACATAGGGGGGGACTTTTACATTTCATTATTCACATTTACGGTGAATTGTGCTCTATTGTTTTTGCACCATTAGCATGTCTTGTAATGGTTAAAACAAATTAATGTGCTAGACATTAAAGGTCATATAAGAGAGTCAGAGATACAGTAAAAAAAAAAGGAAATAATAATAAATAATAGTAATAGTAATAATATTAAAGGGTATAAAATTATTACCTTGACGTAAAATGAGACATTTCATCCATGGCAACAGGCGCACGAATCGAAAATAAAGGAGATACATGACAGAGAAGAGAGATCAACCAACGCCATATCGAAATCGCGAAGGAAAACATTACTATGAACTCATTACTGCAATCTGTGAATTAGTTCCCTTATTACTTCGCCTAAACATTTATCATATTGTTTATTTTTATTATCATTTCATTTTATTTATCATATTATTTATTTAAATAAAATACCCAATATACGAATCTTCATTATGTACATAATCATTAGAAACTGTAAAAACAATTATTTTGTCATTTTCAACATCTATTTTCCTAATTCATGTACTGTATGCATTAAAAAAAAAAATTATTGAAATTATTAAATGTGTTTTGATAGGTATTTACTTTATTCTGTAAAAAAAAATATGACTTTCAACAGCGCGACTTGGCATTCCCTGACAAAGCGCCGCTGAGTAATTATCGTTTTCAGTGCTGCGCCGATCAGGTCATTTCTAAACACAATATAGTCGCTATGTAGAAGAAATAGACATTAGTGACTATCGCAGCTCAATATGTTAACCCATCAAGTGCCCCAAACGCACAAAAAAGTGATTAGAAACCAGGCCATCCAGACAACAGAAAGAAGCGAAGGAAAGTTTGGTGTTGCGAGATATAAAGGTATTTTGTTTATTCTTTAAGGAATGGATGTAGCTCTCTCTTGCCGTACATACTGAAGTGAAGAGACTGGTTGCCGGGAGATGTTGGGCGCAGAGAATGAACCGTCCCCTCAGGCAGTGCCCGAAATGCATGCCTAGACATGGCAACTTGGATTATTGAATAAAGTTGGGGATTTAGATAGTGTGAATTTCTGGAGATTTTACCAAAATATGGGTTGGATATGTGTATATAAATATATAAATATTCATATATGTGTGTATATATATGTAAACACATATAAAAATATATATACACATATATATGTATATTTGTGGATTTCAAGTTTGTGAAAGTTGGTGCTAGAAATGATCATCAGATTTGTTCTCATCATATAAGAATAAATCATGATTTGAAAGATATCCCAATGAAGTCAATATGTAATCACATGACTAATAACATTTTAAAAATTTACCCTCTTGTTTTAGCAACAATCATTAATCTTATATTGTGGACATATAATTCACATACTGCAAAAGTGGAAAAAAAGACACACATGCTTATGAATTTTATATCAAATATATAAAACAATTTATAAGTAATGAAAATATAAATCTGAGGCATACATGGAATATGTTTTAGAGTATTGCACTCGGCTTGGCTGGCCAGTGTGTCACTTTCTACCGAGTTACAAACTAACAAAATAAAAAGCACTCTCAACATGTTTGCACACAAAGAGCAAAAATTATTTTGCACATATTTGAGTGTGACGTTATGCCATATATATGTATATATATATATATATATATATATATATATATATATATATATATATATATATATATATATATATATTTACATATATATCCCTACCATGACAGGGCCAGAATTCTCTATAAATCCTTATGCAATAGTGTGCTGTGTATAGTTGGCCCACCCATTCGTGATTCATGATGTGTATACACGTCATTCGTCCTTACATCATAATGGCTAAAGGTGTGCCTGTCCTTAAAAGGATATATGAGGACATGACTGCTGGATGCTGCTTTCCCTCTCAGAATAACTTTAGACACAAAGATGAATGTTCCCTCACATGAAGTCAATTGGCATATCACTTGGAGATTCACTCATGGCCAATACTTCACACACGCTGATGATGGTTGTCAACAAAATCTAAATAAAGATATGAAATACTTGTACTCATTGTGATTGACATAAAAAAGATATGAATGAGAATGGATATCTTCACATTGAAACAAATGCATTTAATGCACTTTCATCACATCTGCATCAGACATACACATGTTTATCACAAGATATAATGAAATGCTTTAAATACAACTCTAGCAGTAAAGAGATATAAATTTTCATTCATGTTTTTTGAAAAATTAACAACAAAATTATCCCTAGTAATTACTTATTGTATTAGAAAAGTATGAAATGATGCATTGATATGATAGAAATATGTATACAGATATCTATACACATAGATGCAGATGTGTTTTTCTTTATGTAAATGGACTTATAGATAACAAAATTCTTTCCTTGAATCAACTTTCATTTACCTTTTAATAAAGATCTTATATAGGATTTCACACAAAGAATATGAAGTGTCTGCCTGTAACTGTAGTACCAAAATTATGATAGAAGTTAAAACACATCTATAAATTGGCCAATGACCTCTATATAAGTGGCTGTATTAGAGAGAAGCAGTTTTTTGAAGACTGTGAAATAGTGGTTGTTTTTGACTGCCCCTGTGACATTAAATTTGTGAAAACGAAAATACAAGTCAGAATACACAAAACTACACATAAACAAAATCATATGAATAACAAGTTAAAAAAGAGAACCTTCAAACTCTATGATGCATCTGCCACAATAATGTCAAGAGGAAGCCTTCCTTGTAGATCATTTTAATCCTTCATAATTCTCATGTACCCTTGAAATTTCTTCTGTGGGTGAAGGTATATCTACAGAACTCATACATGTTCAGCCTGTTATCTTTATGTACACTAGAGTATTCTTTCTTTCCAAGAGAATGCTTATATAGCTTTGACTTTGCATGCCCACACATAATCACTAAATCATATTTCTTGGAGAATCCTCAGGCACGTTGCTCATTTGCATGTACTCTCTTGTGTTGTGCTAGAATATATTCTAGAGATTTAATTTATGTGTGATCACCACACATAAATGGCTTATCCTCTGCATGTTCTCCAATGTGATCCACTAAGACTTATCTGAGAAGTCTTTATTGCAAATCTCAAATTTCTCTGTATGTACTCTCAAGTGCAGTACTAGATTATATTTCTGAGAGAAGGCTTTTTTGCAAATGTCACAGTTATATGGTTTCTCCTTTGTATGTACTCTCATGTGGCTTACCAGAGAACTTTTCTGAGAGAAGTCTTTTTTGCAAATGTCGCAGATATATGGTTTCTCATTTGTATGTACTCTCATGTGGCTTACCAGAGAACCTTTCTGAGAGAAAGCTTTTTTGCAAATGTCGCAGATATATGGTTTCTCCTTTGTATGTACTCTCATGTGCTGTAATAGATTATTTTTCTGAGAGAAAGCTTTTTTGCAAATGTCACAGATATATGGTTTCTCCTTTGTATGTACTCTTCTGTGTTTCACTAAGCCAGATCTATATGAAAAGTTCTTAATGCAAAGCTCACATTTATATGGTTTCTCCTTTGTATGTACTCTCATGTGTCTCACTAAGTCAAATTTTTGTGAAAAGTCCTTATTGCAAATCTCACAGCTATATGGTTTCTCCTTTGTATGTATTCTCATGTGACTTACTAAAGAACCTTTCTGAGAGAAGGCTTTTTCGCAAATGTCACAAACATATGGTTTCTCCTTTGTATGTATCCTTCTGTGATTCACTAAGCCTGATATACCTGAGAAGTCCTTATTACAAATCCCACAGCTATATGGTTTCTCCTTTGTATGTACTGTCATGTGCACTACAAGATGATTTTTCAGAGAGAAGGCTTTTTTGCAAATATCACAGATATATGGCTTCTCCTTTGTATGTACTCTCAAGTGCACTACTAAATTACTTTTCTGAGAGAAGGCTTTTTTGCAAATATCACAGGTATATGGCTTCTCATTTGTATGTACTCTTATGTGTTTTACTAAATCAGATTTAAGTGAGAAGGCTTTTTTGCAAATGTCACACCTATATGGCTTCTCCTTTGTATGTACTCCCACGTGCCTTACTAGAGCAAATTCCTGTGAGAAGACTTTCCTGCAAATTTCACAGCTGTATGGCTTCTCTTTTGTGTGTACTCTCATATGTTTCTCTATATGTGATTTTCTGTAGAAAATATTGCCACATACTTCACATACAAAAGACTTCAATTTCCTATCCACTTTTCTGTGTGTAATATCTTTATGATTTTCATTATGTTTTGCCTCATCCTCTTCTGATGAACATTTTTTCTCATTTTCCTCAGCCACAATTGGCACTCTTGAAAAGGTATTGCAATCTTCAATGCTATCACATAAGTCTTTTTCATTTGCTTCATTTTTAAGGTCTTGAAGATCCCTGAAGGAAAGAAATTCATTTTCCACTTTCACTTCACTCACTTCATCTGCATGATCATACACTTCTTCTTTAATTTCAATCTCTATTTCTTTGGTGACAACTTTGTTGAGTTCTTCTTTGATATGGACTCCTGTGCCAAATACTTCCTTCTCCATGAGTGGGGCCAAAGGAACCTGGTCAGGGAGAATACTCATTGTTGCCCTGTGAATGGAAAACAGAACAAGGATAACAGAATCTAAAACATAGCTAATCATTTGTATGTACAAAATATCATATATAATGATAAATGTAATTATTACATTCTTAAGTGTCACCCTCTGTGATTATTGATTTTTGTTTTAAATTTCTCGTACTTTTTAATCATTTATTTATCCATTTTTACATAAATATAGCTATTTAATAAATGCTGAATAAGTATATACCTTTATTTCTTTTTNTCTCCTCCCTCATTAGGCTAATTCTTAAAATTCCTTAACTTTTGCATCACCTTTCTCCCTCCCTCTCTTTTCCTTCCCTCACCCGACCTGTTCCTAGCGCCATCTCCCTCTATTTTCCTTCCCTCTCCGACTCCCTCACCCGCCCTGCTCCGAACGCCCACCTCCCTCCCTTTTTTCCTCCCTCTCCCACTCCCTCCTTCGCAAACCAGAGCGACGCGTGGGCCCCGAAGTGACTCCCTGTCCCCTTGGCCGCGTGGCTCTAAAATCATTTCCCTGGCTCAAGGCAAAGCGAGTTCACTGTTTCGTATGTTACACCGCACGCGTCCGCAGAGACCCTCCCTTCCGCTTTGATGTCGAGTGCCGCGTACACTGATCACTCGAAGTAAACTCTCTACGCGATAGAAGCGTCTCTGAGGCTCACGTCGAGGATGCTGGTCCTGCCTGGAGAGGGATTGTTGCTCGCGTTGTTGGCGGTGCTGGGATTTTTCCTGTTTATATTACTGCTGTTGTTCGTATGATTTGTGTTGTTACAGTCGGCGCCAACAGTACCGTAGTCGAGGTTATCATCACTGCCATCGTCATCATTCCATCACCAAAATCGTCTGTCAGAATCCATTACTCTTATCCTTAACATCATCGTTATATCATTATCCCTTTTGTCACTTCTATTATCTTCCTCGTTGCTGTTATTGGTTATTATCTTTATGGGGAGTCTGCAAACCCCTTCCGTTTAAATATGTTTACGAACCAGGCATAGGAACACCGCAATAACAGAAGAGCAATTTATGCTTCATTTTACCTTTGAATGCACGTTCCTTTTTATCTTTGTTTACCAATAATTTGCACATTATCAAGAGTACATATATAATATATATATATATATATATATATATATATATATATATATATATATATTATATATATATATATATATATATATATATATATATATATATATATATATATATATATATATATATATATATATATATATATCTGTGTGTGGTGTGTGTGGTGTGTGTGTGTGTGTGTGTGTGTGTGTGTGTGTGTGTGTGTGTGTGTGTGTGTGTGTGTGTGTGTGTGTGTGTGTGTGTGTGTGTGTGTGTGGTGTGTGTGTGTGTGTGGTGTGTGTGTGTGTGTGTGTGTGTGTGTGTGTGGTGTGTGTGTTTGTATGTGTGTTTATATATACATATATATATATATATATATATATAATATATATATATATATATATATATATATATATATATATATATATATATATATATATATATATATAATATATATATATATATATATATGTGTGTGTGTGTGTGTGTGTGTGTGTGTGTGTGTGTGTGTGTGTGTGTGTGTGTGTGTGTGTGTGTGTGTGTGTATGTGTGTTTTTCTATTCCTCTTTGCGTCTCCCTCCTCCTCGCTCTTCTCTCTCACGGAGATAATAGGAATTTCCGATTGACATTTTGGCCGCCTTGTCGAGCGGGAGTTTCCCCGCCGTCTCAAAACGTCGAGAAGACAGCAAGTTTCTCAAATCCTTGGGACTGAGTTTCCAAGTCGTCTTACGCACCTTTCCACTTTATTTAATGGCACAATCCCTTCCGAAGTATCACGGAGGCGAGACAGGAAAACAAGAAAATAAGGAGAAATACGTGGATTTTTGCCTCCGCCATCGCCCTCAGCATATGCTTACATCTCATCAGCAGCTGAAAGCGCCGCACATCTGGGTACGTTTGTAATTACGGCAGTTGTTTACGAAGTGACGTGCGCTTGTTTGCGTGTGCGCGTGTAAGTGTGTTAATTTGTGTATGTGTGTGTGTTGTTTGTGTGTGTGTTTTTGTATGTGTGTGTGAGTACATGACAGTGTTTGCAGTATCTTCGTGTGTATGACTGCGAGCGTCCCTGTACACCCATATGTGCATGCTTGACATACGTGCACGCATATTTGTGCACGCCTGTATCTTACCCCGAACATACGAGCCCATGTACTCGGCCTCAGCACGTGATACGGCAGCCCCCCCCCCCCACCCCCACCCCCAAGTGACGCAATCGATCGGGAAGGACAGGTGTGGCCCGCGACAGGACGGGGGGGGGGGGTCCGAACGGGGAGCTGGCGGCAAGGAAGGTGGAAGCGGCGAATGCAAAGGGCCGGAGGGAGGAAGAGATGGGGGATGATAAAGAGGTGAAGGACGCAAGGGAAAGAGGATGAACAGACAAAGGAAGGGAGAGGATTAGACTCCAGTGGAGGAGAGAAGAACGATTACTGGCAAGAGAAGAATGGAGAAGGAGGTGACTGGCTCCGTCTCTTGCTGGTGATCTGTCTATCTATTCATTTGTCTGTCTGTCTGTCTACATCTCTTTCTCTCTCTTTCTTTCTCATTCTCTCTCCCCCTCTCTTTCTCTCTCATTCTCTCTCTCTCTTTATCTCTCATTCTCTCTCTCTCTCTCTCTCTCTTCTCTTCTCTCTCTCTCTCTCTCTCTCTCTCTCTCTCTCTCTCTCTCTCTCTCTCTCTCTCTCTCTCTCTCTCTCTCTCTCTCTCTCTCTCTCTTTCTCTCCTTTCTCATCTCTCTCTCCTTTCTCTCCCCCTCTCTCTCTCTCCCCCTCCCCCTCTCTCTCTCTCTCTCCTTCTCTCCTTCCCAACCGTCCTCCTTCCAAATAATTCTTATCTTCCCTTCTATCTCTTCCCTTTCTCCTCCCCTTTGCCCTACCACTCCGTTAACGTTATGTCCCCGAACAGAAAAAGTCGGGGTAGTTCTCCTTTATGTTTTTTTTTTTTTCGTTTCGTTTTTTTTTTTTCGTTTTATGCGTAGATTACGTGAAGGTTTAACTCTGTTTTGGCTAGACTGCAATCTGGATTTAAGGATTAGCTTTTTTCCCATGCGGAGGAAGGCTGGGGCATGAATAGATTTTGTAGGAGAAAGAGAGAAGAGGGGGGAGGGGAAGG
>NW_020870767.1:167520-180020 GCF_003789085.1 Penaeus vannamei | reverse complement strand
GAATGAATAAATATGTGGGAAAGGAGAGGAGAGTGTAAGAGACAAAGAGACGGGAAGAGAGAGAGAGAGATGTCAAAGTTTTGTTTTCCACTTTGGTGGGTATTGAGACCGTTCTGGTTCGGCTGTTTATCTGAAGAGGTGGTAGCATGCGTGGCTGTCTCGTGCAAAAGGAGCCCAGGGGCGCGCCGAGAGGGAGCGCACGCGGGAAGACTCCCAAGGGGCCGTCTGGGTCAGGCGGTGACCTCTGGTCAACTGTCCTCTAGCGTTGAAGAGTGGGTCGGGAGTCCCAAACGTCGGGGGCGTGGGTAGCTAACCCTCGTTCCTCAGAGAGAGAGACAGACAGGAAGACAGAGACAAACAGAAAGCCAGTCAACCAGCCAGACAAACATAATGCAAGGCAAAGATTACAAAAACTAACCGCCTTTGACAGTGAGGGAATCCACCACTTCTTATAGATTGAAAAGCGCTAAAAATCCTGCTTCTTATTGTCTATCATCTTGAGTGCACTCCGCAGGAAGAAGGAAGAGGCCGGGCCGTATGCTTTCCTGCTTGAGTGAACGCAAACTCCGCACGTGAGGTTCTAGGCGCCGGCTCTGTGCCTGACAGCCAGAGGGAGTTTTTGGGGCTGGGGAAGATGTGGCTGAATCTTGGTCCGGAAGAGAAGGCGGGAATTAAAGGCTTTGATAATCAGGGATGATATTTTAATAATGTTTTATTGGAAGCAGTTATGATGCAGAGAGGGAGAGAGAGAGAGAGACAGACAGACAGACAGAGAGAGAGAGAGAGAGAGAAGGGGGGGGGGAGAAGGACAGAGAGAGAGAGAGAGAGAAGGGGAGAAGGAGATAGAGAGAGAAGAGAGAGAAGAGAAGAGAGAAGAGAAGAGAGAGAGAGAGAGAGAGAGAGAAGAGAGAGAATGAGAGAGAGAATAGAGAGAAGGAGAGAGAAGAGAGAAGAGGCGGAATGGAGAGATAGAGAAAGACAGGCTGACAGACAATTTCTATTTCAATTATTTTTTCTTCTATTTTTGTGTCACGATACACAATATTGTTTTTTTTTTTTTTACATTTAGCAAAGCTTTTTTAATAAGAGCAGAGAGAGAACATAGAAAAGAATCAAATAAAAATGACAGAAAGAAAGGTATGTAGACTGATAGTTGGGCAGATAAACATATAGATAGACAGAGCAACAGAGAGAGGGGTGGAGGAAGAGATAGATAGATAGATGGATAGATAAATACATAGATAGAGAGAGAGGAAAACAAACAGATAGAGATAAAGAGAAACAGGCAAACTGACAGACAGAAAACAGAAAGCCTATGCTTCTCTGCTCAGAATCAGCTATTTCCTTGACTCTGAGGATTACCACGGCCTCCCATGTAATTCCATTCACGGTATATAAACATGTAATAAGTCCCATTGAGAGAAGCCTTTGGCAATCCGGGAGCGGAGGGTCTGGTGCGACAAAACATCAGGGTCGTCTAGTGATCCCAACCTCACGTAGCTTTCCCTATGGCCATTGATAGTTGGTCGTTATGTTTCTCTCCTTCTTTGTCTGTATTGCGAGTGGGTTCTAATTTCTCACTAATGTTGTGGCAAGACATGTTTATGGCGCAGTTATGTTGCCGACGTCAGGAATAACGTCGAACGATGAGCTTTAAATATACACTGAGGAATATGATTGATACCCCGTGTCGGGCTGAAGCTATCATGATTCTGAGTTAATTTGTTGGTGGCGTGGCTGCGTGCGGTTAGGTCAAGGCCGGAATCCATTCTGATCTTTGCTTGCGAGTGTAACGGGGAAAGGGGGAGAGGGAAGGAAGGAAGGACAGACAGATAGATAAACAAACGGAGACGGAGAAAGATAGGTAGACAAACGGGCAGAAGGAGACGGAGACCAGAGACAAAAATAACGGTAGAGAAGGAGTTTGTGTGTCATTTGTAACCCTGTTGTGTGTACATATTAATCTGAGTATATGTGTTCCATCCCTATGTCCAAAACGTTCATGGCTCAGCCCTAGGTCCAAAGAGGCACCCAAACAGCCAGACGCGTGGACCAGAACCAACAGAAGTTCCATAGCAAAGAAAGAAAAAAAGTGGTCTAGTAATCATTGAGAAGTGAAACTTTTGTGGGTATTCGTTAGGATCCTATACATGAAAGATGTTTTATTATTATTATTATTATTATTATCATTATTTTTTTTCGAAGGCTCCTTCGAAGCCCTAGTAGATAAATTAATGAAAAATTTTGATGATTTTAAGAATTGACTGGATTATAATTCAAGTTTGTTGTAGATTGTGTGTGTGTGTTTATCCTTCTCACGGATGTAATATAAACATGGAAAATTCCTGTTTTTAAAAGATATCACATTATCTTTATTTCCAGCGTACGTGTAGTTATCATACGTTAATATAATTTTCATAATCGATTTTTTCACTCTTTGACTCCATTACAACACCGCCTGCGCTTATCAAAATCGCTCTTACATCAACAAGAAAGAGAAAACAAAAGAGAGAAAAGTATAAATGAAATTGATAGCTTTGAGTGTATTGAACCCCCACCCACAAAACCCTCGACCTTAAGATGGCCTTTCCGACCCCGAAGGAACAGCAAGACGCCATTCTCTCCGTCGAGTATAGCCTTATAATGAGTCTAATTTCTCTGAGGCTGTTTTTCACCCCCTTTAGACGTACAGTAGAGAGAGAAAGAGAGTGGAAGAAGGAAAAGGCAGACGGGAAAGAGTGGTGGAAGGAAAAAAGAAGGGAAGGAAGGAGGGGAGGGAGGGAGAGGAAGGGAGGGGAAGGGAAGAGAGGTAGGGGAAGGGAAGGGATTGAATGATAGAGGAAGAGAGAGAGAGGGAGATGGTGAAAAGCAAAGCGAGAGAGACAGAGAGAGACAGACAGACAGACAGACAGACAGACAGACAGACAAAGAGAGAGAGAGAGAGAGAGAGAGAGAGAGAGAGAGAGAGAGAGAGAGAGAGAGAGAGAGAGAGAGTTCAATATTCACATTAAAAATACTTTATTCCATTCGTTACAATGGTTATTCTTATTATATACATAGTGATATTACAGTACATATAGATATAAGTTAAACATAGAATCAATGGTGTTACTTATAGATCTATTTTTACATGTTGAAACCTGATGCCACGTGTTAGTATCAGTCTTGCCCCGACGTCTGTAAGGGACTTGACATATAGGATTCACGTTGTTTGGACATGTGTTACCTACTTTGGAAGGTTAAAAGCCATTTTATACTCTACTAAAAGCCATTTTATGACCTACTTTGGAAGGGTAAAATTTTAGAAGTTTTTTGATGAACTACTTTGGAAGGGTTAAAAGCCATTTTTACTTTGGAAGGGTTAAAAGCCATTTTATGAACTACTTTGGAAGGGTTAAAAGCCATTTATGACTATTTGAAGGGTTAAAATACACTACTTGGTTAAGGGCCATTTATGTTGACTACTTTGGAAGGGTTAAAAGCCATTTTATGACCTACTTTGGAAGGGTTAAAAGCCATTTTATGACCTACTTTGGAAGGGTTAAAAGCCATTTTATGACCTACTTTGGAAGGGTTAAAAATTTATACCTACTGGAAGGGTAAAAAGCCATTTTTATGACCTACTTTGAAGGGTTAAAAGCCATTTATGACCTTTACTTGGAAGGGTTAAAAGCCATTTTATGAACTACTTTGGAAGGGTTAAAAGCCATTTTATGAACTACTTGGAAGGGTTAAAAGCCATTTATGAACTACTTTGGAAGGGTTAAAGCAGTTATTAACTACTTTGAATGTTTAAAAGCCATTTAATTACTTTGGAAGGTTTAAAAGCCATTTTATGAACTACTTTGGTTAAAGCCATTTATGAACTACTTTGGAAGGTTAAAGCCATTTTTAATGGGTTAAAACCATTTTATGACTTGGAAGGGTTAAAAGCCTTTTTATGAACCTACCTTTGGAAGGGTTTAAAGCCTTTTTTTAAAACTTACTTTGGAAGGGTTAAAAGCCTTTTTTATGAACTACTTTGGTTGAACTTTGGAAGGGTTAAAAGCCATTTTATGAACTACATTTTAAAACTACTTTTGGGAAGGTTAAAAGCCTTTATGAACTACTTGGAAGGTTAAAAGCCTATTTTATATGAACTACTTTGGAAGGGTTAAAAGCCATTTTATGAACTACTTTGGAAGGGTTAAAAGGAAGGGTTAAAAGCCATTTTTGAACTACTTTGGAAGGGTTAAAAGCTTTGGAAGGGTTAAAAGCCATTTTATGAACTACTTTGGAAGGAAGCCCTACAGAATGAACTACTTTGGAAGGGTTAAAGCCTTTTATGAACTACTTTGGAAGGGTTAAAAGCCATTTTATGAACTACTTTGGAAAAAAGCCATTTTATGAACTACTTTGGAAAAAGCCATTTTATGACATTTTATGAACTACTTTGGAAGGGTTAAAAGAACTACAATTTACTTTGGAAGGGCCATTTTTGGAAGGGTTAAAAGCCATTTTATGAACTACTTTGGAAGGGTAAAAGCATTTTTGGACCTACTTTGGAAGGGTTAAAAGCCATTTTATGAACTACTTTGAAGGTTAAAAGCCACTGGTTTTATCATAGTCGCATTTACGTTGTACTTTTAACCAACCTAGTTTGTTTATAAGTGGGGTAATGTGGCCATACTTTTTTATTTTACCAAGTGCTTCTTTGGCAGCAAAGTTTTGTAATTTTTGAATTTTCTTTTTTTTGTTGCACCCCATATGCTTGAGCAATAATTAATTATAATAAGAAGTAGTGTTTACATAACAGTTACTGTATAACAAAGAGAGAGAGAGGGGGGGGGACTGCAGGCTAAGAAAAAAAAAAAATAGATAAAAGGTATAAGAAAGGCAGAAGGAAGAAAGTGGTGGAAGGAGGGGAGAAAGGAAGGAAGAATGGGAAGGGGAGGGAGGAAAAGGAACGGTTGGGAAGGAAGAGACGATGATAAAGATAATAATGATAATAATAATAACATTTATTTTCAATTTACTTTGGTTATTCATTACACTGGCTTACAATATGATTTCATAGAGTATAATTACATATGTTCTGTAGACATTACATTATTCATCATTTTTTATCATAACTCTATAAAGTGGATATCGTATTTGGGCACAGATTCATAAAAGTTGTATAAATATTGCAATGGCGTCAACATTATTAAAACAACATGAATCATCACAGTAAAACACATACTCTTTAAATAGACAATTGTCGTATGACAGCAAAAATCAATTCAGTTTAGATAAAATATATATTTATAATATGTCTTTAAAAGCAGAAATGAAACATGCATCCCTGACCTGACGTAGAATCCCATTCCAGATTAATGGCCTTTCAGTGTCAGCATTTTCATTCCAGAACGAGTATACCTCCGCGGAACAAACGAACCGGTAGTCTGTCTCGTACTTGTACCCCTTTACTCGGTTAACAGCAAATAAGTGAAATGTCCAACCAGACAATTGAGTATCCAAGATCTTAGAGACTGAAATGCCTCGTCACATAGACATTTATCGTCTAGGCTTAACCATTCTTCTTTTCTATTTGAGATTTAGTGCACACCCACACTCTTGAGCAACAGCTGATAATGCTCAGCACTAGTGACTGGACGACAGCGATTCGTGTGTGGGTTTCAAAGCAGTTTCCTATTCTGTTGATATAGATAAGTGTTCCCATTACTTTTTGCTCATCTCACCTTTATGTACGTTAATAAGCATATATTTATTCACATAAACTCCTGGTATAATAAAACTTCAGTCAAAATTTAGAAAGATATTATTTTGTAACTGAGAAATAAAGTGTTCTGAACCAACACATACATACATACATACATATATATATATATATATATATATATATATATATATATATATATATATATATATATATATATATTTATATTATATATATATATACACTTATAGATAAATAGAAATATAGAAAGAGAGATAGATAGATAGATAGATAGATAGATAGATAGATAGATAGATAGAGAGAGAGAGAGAGAGAGAGAGAGAGGAGGAGAGCGAGAGAGAAAGAGAGGGGGGGGGAGATCGACTGCAGGGTAACAATATATATATAATAAGTAAAAAGTAGAGGGAAAGAGCAAAAGGTGAGAGAGTGGCGGAAGGAGGGAGGAAGAGAGGGAAGGGAAGGAGGCTGAGAACCGGCCTCCGCCGCGCCACTCGTGTCGCCGCAGTGGCACCGGGGTGTCTCTCCACGGCGCAGGCCGGGGGCGAGGGTATGGAGGACGGCGCAGCGCCCACGCCGAGGCTCGATTTCCTTGCCATTCGCGCAATCAGGAAGCTAAAGCAAGACTTGGCGCAGGCACCGCGGACGCCGCGGGCGACCTTGTGGGTGCTAAGACTAGTGTTCTACCTAGGCGCTAAAGAAGGAAATCTTGGCGAGAAATCCGTAGAGAGAGAGAGAGAGAGAGAGAGAGAGAGAGAGAGAGAGAGAGAGAGAGAGAGAGAGAGAGAGAGAGAGAGAGAGAGAGAGAGAGAGATGTGTGTGTGCAATACACGAAAACAAGCATGACAGGGAATTTACACCAGAAGCAACTCATGCACTAAAAATCAGGCAGAATCGCGCTGAGCCTCTAAGCCATGTTGCTGGACGCGTGGGTCCCACAGCATGAAGACAGAGCATACCTTTACGGCTCTCGCAGGTGTGCAAAATCCACAAAGCTTTTTATATAAACGGCACCCCAATGTGTTTGCGTTCTCTCCTTCTGTTTGGCTCCGTCACCCAAGTCTTATATGTCTCAGCTGCCCTAGTGCGTGACGTCATCAACGCCTTCAGCTCCCATGCACACTCAAGCGGATGCATCCACACACAAGGACCCCTCCCCCGCCCCCGCCCTCTCCCCGTCGAGCACGGTCCGCCCGTAATGGCCGGGCGCGGGGGGCGCCCACGGCGACGCATGAATCCGATCACGCCCAGTGCACCCCTAACGGAGACGCGGCATCCAAGCGCCTGCGGACTCCCCGGCCGCCTTGTTCCCGCCCGTCGCCCGCAACAAAGGCGGCGGGCGAACAAAGGCGAGCCAGAGGGATGGCCATTTTCATAATTTTCCAGCCAGGCAAACCCGCCGCACAAGAACCCGGAATTAATACACATTGCTGTTGCGCCGCAGCCCGCTCCGCCGAGCCGCCGAGACGGTAATGAACGATAAACACGTCATATTTTCGTTATATACTCGCGATATGAGCACACGGCTTTTTTCCTTTCTTATCCGAGGGTTTGGTGCCGCACTTTTTTTTCCTTTTTCCAGTTTCATAATATCAATGCGAGTATTTATTTAGCGTAATTTTGTCCCTCTCTTCTTTCCTTCACATTTTTTTCGGTTTTAATGCAAGATAAATAGTCCCTTCCTCTTTTTTCTAACGTAATTCAAACCTTTTAGCTTTTTTCTTGACCTGCAGTCGATTTTCGCTCTCTCTCTCTCTCTCTCTCTCTTATTCTCTCTCTCTCTCTCTCTCTCTCTCACTTTCCCTCTCCCTCCCTCCCTCCCTCCCCATCCCCACCACCTTCTATCTCTCTCTCTCTCTCTCTCTCTCCCTCCCTCCCCTCCCCCACCCCCACCCCCACCCCACCTCTCTCTGTCTCTCTGTCTGTCTCTCTCTCTCTCTTTCTCTCTCTCTCACTCTCTCCCTTTTTTCTATCATTCACTCTGCGTCCCTTTCTCCCTCTGTCCTCCCTTCTATACTCTTCCTTCTCTTCTTCCCTCCTTCCGCTACTCTCTCATCTTTTGCCCTTCCCTCTGCCTTTTACTTATATTATATATATATATATATAATATATATATTATATATATATATATATATATATATATTTACCCTGCAGTCGATCTCTTCTTCTCTCTCTCTCTCTCTCTCTCTNTTTCTTTTGTCTTGGCTTGGACTTTCTTCTCTCTCTCTCTCTCTCTCTCTCCTCTCCTCTCTCTCTCTCTCCTCTCTTCTCTCTCTCTCTCTCTCTCTCCTCTTTCTCTCTCTCTCTCTCTCTCTCTCTCATCTCTCTCTCTCTCAATCTCTCTCTCCTCTCTCTCTCTCTCTCTCTCTCTCTCTCTCTCTCTCTCTCTCTCTCTCTCTCTCTCTCTCTCTCCTCTCTCTCTCTCTCTCTCCTCTCTCTCTCTCTTTCATCTCCTTTTTATCCATCCCCTCTCTCTCTTCCTCCTCATTCTTTTCCATCCTCTCTCCTTTTCTCCTCTTGCTCCCTTTCTCTCTCTCTCTCCCTTCCATCTCTTCCTCCCTTCCCCCTTCCTCCCTCCATCTTTTTCTCCCTCCCTCCCTCCTTCCTTTCCTCCTTCCATCTCCTCTCTCCCTCCTCCCTCCTTCCTCCAACTCTTCCTTCCTTCCTCCCTCCATCTCTTACCCCATCCCTCCCTCCCTCCCTCCATCTCTTCCTTCCTCCTCCCCCCCTTCCCCCCTCCTCCCTCCCTTCCCTCCCCCCTCCAAACAGCCCACAACCAAGCCACCAAGCAGCGCCCCGCCCCTGACCGCGCCCCCGCCTGACCGCGCCCGCAAAGCCCGCAGTATATGGCGACATTTTCCCAACTTCCTTCTTCTCCGCCGGCCGGAGACTGAACACGTACGCGACGCTCATGTGATATATGATTTTTTTATTGCCGTTTTTTTCATGTCTTTCTTTGTGAGGAGTGACGTTGCGGGGTGTAAATTTAATGGGATGAAACTGGATGGAATGTTATTGGTATGTATGTATGTATATGTATGTGAATGTATGTATATCGATATGTAGTAGTATGTGTGTGTGTGTGTGTGTGCTTGTAAATAATTTCACTCTTTTATTTTTTCAAATATATTGGTAAACCTATATATATGTTTTTTTTACTTTTCTTGTTTGCTTATAATTTAGATTTGCAAATAGCTTATTTTTTGTCATTCTGTCTTTCCTTCCACAGTTTTTATCTTTATTTTTAACTTTTGTGGGTCTATTTTTATTCGTTTTATATTTTTAAAAGTTTGTTTTTTTATTAAGCTGTTAGTAAATATTCGCACTTGATTTTTCTGTCTATTTTTAAGAGCTTTCCTTTTCAGTCTGTCTATTTTAAGCTTCTAGAATAGATAGGTTTTAATATTTGTCTGTTTCTTTATTTGCTAAATTTTTCCCTTGCTGTATTTTTTGTGGTTTAATTTGGCTGCCAGCCTTTTACGATTTCTATCTATCAGTCAGTCTATTCATTTATTTTTTATTGTGATTTTAAGTTAATTCCTTCATTTGAACTTGTTTTCTTGTTTTATTCATGTCTCCGTTTGTGCAGGACAGTGGCCATGTTGTGCCCCTAATGAACGCTTTAATTTGCATTACTTTTTATGGTCATTGATCCACCCACATTTCTATATTTTCCATTTTGAACTTTTTCTCATATTCATTCTCTCGTTTAAGCTTTTCCCCCTTTTTAAAACGATTATTTTTCTTTCTTTTTCTTACTTTCCCCTTTTTTAAAGGATTTTTTTTTACTTTATTATTTTTCCCTTTTTTTTCTTTTACTTTCCCCCTTTTTAATACGATATTTTTCCTTTTTTATTATTTTATTTTGTTTTGTTTTGTTTATGTGTCCATTCTGCAGGACAGTGACCATGCTGCGCTGTTAATGAACGCTGACATTAACACGGTTACGCGCGGACACAAAATTCCCGCGAGAGAGAGAGAGAGAGAGAGAGAGAGAGAGAGAGAGAGAGAGAGAGAGAGAGAGAGAGAGAGAGAGAGAGAGAGAGAGAGAGAGAGAGAGAGAGAGAGAGAGTGTGGTGTGACTCGGTTTATGCCCCCTCCATCCCCCTCCTTTCCCTACCCTCCACGACCCCCTACCCATCCTTCTCCCTTCTCCCCACCATGTTCTCTCTTCCCCTCTCATCTCCTCCTATTCCTTCCTCCTTCCCCAACCCCCACACCCCTACCCGTTTCCCTTCTCACCCCCCTCCTTCCTTCCCCACCTACCCTTACCCCCCTTCCCCTCCCCTCTCACTTACCCCCTCTCCCTTCCCCTACCTCGCCCCCCCCCTTTTTTTACGTATCGGTGGTAAAAAAGGCACTTTTTGCTATTCTAGGTACGTTGTTTTTTGAAGGCAGGGAATGATCATTATTATTTTTCGCGTGAAAAAAAAAAAAAAAATTGTATTGTCTCGTTGCGGTACCTGAGTCGGCTGGGTTTCCTGTTTATTTGATCATTACTGCAGTTGTGTTGTTGTTGCTGTTATTGTTATTGTTTTTATTATTGCCGTTATTGTTATTATTGTTATTATTATTATTATTATTATTATTATTATTATTATATTATTATTATTATATATATATTATTATTATTATTATTATTATTATTATTATTTTATCATTATTGTTATTGTTATGTTCCTGTTACTGTTATATGTTTACTGTTGTTGTTATTATTATTATTATTATTATTATTATTATTATTATTATTATTATTATTATTATTTCTCTCTCTCTCTCTCTCTCTCTCTCTCTCTCTCTCTCTCTCTCTCTCTCTCTCTCTCTTCTCTCTCTCTCTCTCTCTCTCTCTCTCATCTCTCTCTCTCTCTCTCTCTATCTATCTATCTATCTATCTATCTCTCTCTAATTCCTTTCTTCCTCTTCTCTTTCTCCCCTCCTTCCTCCCTCTCCCATCTCCCACTGTATCCCCACCACCCCTGACCCCCCCCCCCTTTCGCAAATAACTCCATCACTCGCCCCCCCCCCCCCTTTCCCCTCTTTTTTTTAATTTAATTACAACTCTTCCCCAATCTGTCTTCCCTTCTTTTCCCCTCTACTTCTTCCCTTCTTTTCTTCACTTACTTTATCATCCCCCTCTCCTCTCTTCTTTCTTCTCTCCCTTTCCCCTCCTCTCATTTCCCTCCTCACACTCTATCATTCTCCATTTCCCTTCCTCCATTCTCCCATTTCCCTCCTCTCACTCTACCATTCTCCCTTCCCCTCTCCCTATTCCTTCCCTTCTTCCCATTTCCCTCCTCCCACTCCATTATACCCCTTCCCCTCTCCTCTTCCTTCCTCTCTTCTCACTCTATCATACTCCTTTCCCCTTCTCTTCCTCCTCCCATTTCCCTCCTCTCACGCCATCACTCTTCCCCCTCTCCTCTTCCCTCCCATTTCCCTCCTCTCGTTCTATCATTCTCCATTCCTCTCTCCTCTTCCTTCTTCTCTCATTTCCCTCCACTCACTCCATCACTCCCCCCCCTCTATCCCCCCTCCGCCACCCCCGCGCGCGGTGTCGACACAAATCGCGGCTCTAATCGACCCATTACATTTAATGGGATTGGCAAATTCTCGGGTCCCGCGTCCTTTGCCGCTGCCTCTCCAACACTCTCCAGCTCTCCAACAATCTTTCTCCCTCTCTCTCTCTGTCCCTTCGCAATTATCCTTTTCACTCTTGACTTATCGGTCTTTTCATCTCTTTCCGTTTCTCCTATGTTGTAAGAAGGCTGGGGAGGGATGTATGAGAGAGAGAGAGAGGGGAGAAGGAGAGGGAGAGGGAGAGGGAGGAAGGAGGGAGGAGAGGGAGGGGAGGGAAAAGGGGAGATAGAGGGGGAGGGAAAGGGAGAAGGAGGGAGGGTGGGAGGGAGAGAAAAAAATAGAGAGAGAAAAAAAGAGACAAAAGAGAGAAAAAAAGAGAGAGAGAGAGAGAGAGAGGGAGGGAGGGGGAGGGAGGGGGGAGGATTGATCGAGAGGTCGAAGGAGATGGGGAGGGGATGGTAGAGGGAGACAATGTGAAGAAAAGAAAAAAAATGAGGCAGAGAAGGAAGAAAAAAACAAGGAGCGAGCGAGTGAGGGAGGGGAGGGGGGAGAGGAGGAGGGAGGGAAGTGTAGCTATGATTTCATGTCGAGTTCCTCGCCGGGTTCTGGAGAGGTTGTTTAGTCTCGATCTCGCCAGACGAAGGATATTTGCGTGGGGGGGGGGGTGGGCGGGGCCGGGGCGAGGGAGGTGGAGAGGACGGGGGGAGGGAGGGGGAGAAGGGAGGAGGGAGGTGGAGAGAAGGGGGGAGGGAGGTGGGGAGAAGGGAGGGAGGTAGGGAGGAGAGGACGGGGAGGGAGTGGGGAGAAGGGAGGAGGAGGTGAGAAGTGAGGGGAGGGAGGTGGAGAGGACGGGGGAGGAGATGGGGAGAAGGAGGGAGGGAGGTGGAGAGGACGGGGGAGGGAGGTGGGGAGAGGGAGGGAGGGGAAGGGAGAAGAGAAAGAGAGGAGATGGGATGGAGGGAGGGAGAGGAGAAGAGAGGGAGGAGAGGAGGGGGGAGGGAGGGGAGGTGGGGAGAAGGAGGGGAGGATAAGGAGGTAAGAAGAGAAGATTGGGATGGAGGGAGGGACGCAGAGAGGAGGAGAGAGGAGGAGACAGGAGAGGAAAAGAGAGTGAGAGAGGAGAGAGGAAGGAAAGGAGATATGTTTGTGTGTTTGTGTTTATGTGCTTGTGTATACGCTTTGAGTGCTTGGATGGTTAGAAAGTGAA
>NW_020870767.1:162520-165020 GCF_003789085.1 Penaeus vannamei | reverse complement strand
CTAACAACTGCATGTATGACCAGTTTTTTGGAGTCGAGGGGGGAGGGAGGAGGGAGAGGGAGGGGAGGGGGAGGTTACGTTTTCTTACGCTCAGAAGCATTGGCGGGATAACCGTTATTTCGTACTTTTATTTCTTCAATGTTATTCAATTTATTTCTGTGTATTTGTGCTTTAAGAAATATTATGTTCTGTCGCACCGTGCATCGCGTATTCTAAATCCTCGTTTTGTCTTACTAATTAAGAACAAAAAAAAAAAAAAAGTGTGATCTCAGAGACTCTCTTAACCCTTTCACTCCCTCACGAGCCACACCTTTTCGCAAAAAAAGCAGCAACAACAACAACAAAAAGAAGAAAGACACATGTATAGAAACTGGAATAAATATACCGTATGCTAATCGCCCGAAGTCCTTATCTTATCTGTTCTTCAGTCGTCTTGTCGGCCGCTCTTGTTTCCTATATATTTTTTTTCTCTTTACGTTTGTTATTCTTATCTCGTTCAATCTTGACCATTTTTAGGAGATCTGAAGGTCGCTGGCGTGATTAACGACGCCGGCGGAGTATTGGAACCGATGGAGTGACGCCGGCGGGATCAGGTTGATAGGAGGGAGGGAGAGGGAGAGGGGAGAGAGGGGAGAGAGAGAGAGAGAGAGGAGAGAGGAGAGAGGAGAGAAGGGAGAGGGAGAGGGGAGAGAAGGGAGAGGGGAGTGGAAGGGAGAGTGAAAGAGGGGGAGAAGGAGTGAGGGAGAGAGAAATAGAATTTGAAATGAGGAGATGGGGAGGAGGGACAAAGAGAAGGAGGGAGAAAGGGAAAGGCAGAAGAAAGAAAGGGTGAAAGAGAAATGGAGCAAATAGGTGTGATACAGGAGAAAGAAGTGTATGTGTGCGTGTGTGTGTGTGTGTGTGTGTGTGTGTGTGTGTGTGTGTGAGTGTGTTGTGTGTGTGTGTGTGTGTGTGTGTGTGTGTGTGGTGTGTGGGAGAATTTGAGTGCGTGTGTGTCAGATATCCCGATAAAATGCCTCAGGCCGCATGACACCTTCAACGCCACCAATGTGACACCCAACAGCTGGCCCTTTGCGCGGCGCTGGCAGGTGTCACACGACACTGCAGTTGGCATGGGAAAGGTGGCGGGGCACATACCAGGTGACACCCGACCCGTGACACTGGAGGGGGGGGGGGGATTTTTTTGACATGTGCAGGTGAGTTTTTGACACTTGACAGGGGGGTGAGAACGGTTTCTGAAATATTGCATTGTTCGTGAAGTTAGGTACGGGGCTGGTGTTTTTTTCTCTTATCTTATATTTATATTTATTTATTTATCGGGGATAGTGTTTTTTTTTCTCTTATCTTATATTTATATATTTTTTTTATCTATTTTGATTCAAAGCTATGAAGATTAATTAAATGTCATAAAAAATAGTTCATTTTACTAACGAGCGATACAAACTTAATAAAAAGAAACGCATCAAAATGAGAATACGAGAAATGGAGCAACAATCTAAAAAAAAAAGAAAAAAAAATTCAGCTTATCAACCGAGTCCCGAGAAAAGCAAAGCGGCGCCAAAGGAGAGATAAAAAGAGCAAAGACATTTCCTCGCTCACCCTACTTTGCCCTGGATGGTATCGCCATCTTGAAAATTATGTCTCGGGTTCTCGTTTTTTTTCGTTTTTCTTTTTTTTCTTTTGGGGGGGTGGGGTTGGGATGGGGGGGGGGGTAATGGGGGGACAGGAATGGGTTTAGGGAGATTAGGATTGGGTTGTGGGAGGGAGGAGGAGGGAGAGGCTGGGATGGATGAAGGTAGGAAGGAAGGAAAGAAGGAAGAAAAGGAAGAGGGGTTGGATGGAAAGAGGGAAGAAGGGGGGGAGCGAGGGAGAGAGAGAGAGGAAGAAAGAAAGGGAATAGAGGGGAGGGAAAGCAAGAAGAAAAAAAGAAGCAAAGAAAATGCGGGAGGGAAGAAGAGAGGAATAGAAGGAGGGAGGTGGAAAGGGGGAAGATGAACAGAGAAGTGGACGGACGAGAGAAAGAGAGGGAGAGAGGCGAGAGATGGAAGGATTTGCGTGAAACAGAGAGAGGGAAAGGAAGGACGAGAAGAGAGAGAAATAGATACGGATGGGTGTAAAATCCAGGGCGAAGGGGAGAAGGAGCAGGAGAAGAAGGAAAGGGAAATGGAAAAAGAGGAAGAGAAGGAGGAGTAAGAGTAAGAGTAGTAAGAGTAATAGTAGTAGGAGTAGAGGAAGAGGAGAAGTAGGAGCAGGAGGAGTAGGAGATGGAGGAGGAGGGGGAGGAGAGGAAGAGGAGGAGAGAGTAGGAGATGGAGGAAGGAGGGGGAGAGTAGGAGATGGAGGAGTAGGAGATGGAGAGAGGAGATGGAGAGTAGGAGATGAGGAGTAGGAGATGGAGGAGAGGAGATGGAGGAGTAGGAGATGGAGGAGTAGGAGATGGAGGAGGAGATGGAGGAGATGGAGGAAGTAGGAGATGAAGAGTAGGAGTGGAGAGGAGGAG
>NW_020870767.1:157520-160020 GCF_003789085.1 Penaeus vannamei | reverse complement strand
AGACTCTCAAACAAACGCACACGAGGAAATTGAGATATAGACATAGGCACATACGCTCATACTCACTGTCAATCTCTCTGTCAATCACACTCACACACGCACACGCGGCGGCGCACATCACACACACACACACACATCACACACACACCACACACACACACACACACACACACCACACACACACACACACACACAACACACACACACACACACACACACACACACACACACACACACACACACAACACACACAACCCACTTACACACACTCCACACCACAACACCACATTTCCCTCCTCACACACACCACACACACACACAGCACTCACAGTTCTCACAGCACAAAACAAACACGAAAACAACAACACACACGAAACGAACGAAGAGACAAACAGCACGAACAAACACTCAGAGTATGAAATCCTTGAAAAAAATATGAAAAGCTTTGACCTGTGTCATGAACGGAGGTCCACTGGGTAGGGAGGGGCAGTGAGGGAGAGGGGGAAGGAGGGTGAGGGTTTGGAGGGAGAGGGGAGAAGTGAGGGGAAGGGGCAAGGGGCTTCAAGGGGAGAGGGGGGTGAGGGCGAGATACCAAGATGTAGCATCTGTGTGAGAGAGGAAATTTTTGAAGAAAGAATTGGGTTTACGAGAGGGAGGGCTTGAGGGTGAGGGTCTGAGGGAGAAGGATGAGGATAAGGGGGAAGGAATGGAAGGAGAGGCATGAGGGAGAAGGAGAGGGAGAGGATGGGACTTAAGGGAATGGAAAAATGAGGTGAGGGCTTGGGGGTTAGGGAGAAGGGAGGATGAGGGTAATGAGGGAGGAGGGAGGGGGTAGGTGAGGGAGGAGAGGATAGGGGTAAAGGGTGAGGGAAGGGAAAAGAGGAGGATAAGGTAGTGGAGAGGACGAGGATAATGGTGAGAGCATGGAAGAATGTAAGGGAGAAGGAGAGGGGGTGAGGGAGAAGGATAGGGCTAGGGTGAGGGTGAGGTTGAAGGTGTATGAGAGAGGAGGATGAGGGTGAGGGAGAGGCTGCGGATAAGGTGAGAGAATGAAGGTGAGGGTATAGGGTAGAAAGAGGAAGAAGAGGAAAAGGGAGAATAAGTTACGAAATGTAATAAAACCAAAAGACAAGAAAAAAGAAAAGAAAACGATGATGGTTTCTGTTATTAGCAATATAAAAGAATAACAACAGCTGAATAAAAGGGCAACGGAAGAAGAGAAAGGAAACGTGATAAACGTGATAAACGCCCACAAACCCGAATAATAACTGTAGGCTCCCGGAAACGCGCTTCCTTTTCTTGCTAATATTGCTTTCGGAAGTCACGGAGGTGGATAGGTGGCGTGGCGGAGTGTAGCATCGCTCGTGGCTGCACCGGTAGGTGGCACGGGAGACACGGGGAGTGGGGGTTTTTGGGGGATCCTTCAGGGGGAGCCCCTCTCCTCTGTTGAGGTGCGGAGTTGAAGGATGCATTGTTGAGCAGTGTGGGCGGTTATCTGTGGCTAGCGGTGCACGAGGAGGTGTGAGAGGTCGGGAGCTCTAGCCTCCATACCTGGCCTGGCTAATTCTTCCTGTGTGACTCATAGGGCCGGAGGCTTGACATTGGCCTCTTCTCATTCTTCTGCTGCCCGGAAGGCGACTCCTATGGAGGAGGGAGCCTGGAGCGCATGAAGGCGCAGTTTGCAGTAGGGTCGTCTGTTCTTCATTCGGACTACCGCGTCCTGGCCTCTAGATCCGGGTCTTTCTCTGTCAGGCCTAGGGAACCGTCTTGCCGATAGAAGGCAGGCTAGCCGGACAAGGGACGAGGTGGGAGTAGGGGAGGGAGAAATTAAGGGGGGATTGATGCTTATTTGGAGAGGTCAGGACTGGTCCGAGAGGGGGAGGCCAGTGGAATTGCAGAGTGAGAGGAGTGGGGAGGAGGGGGAGGGAGTTGGAGGGACTTTGGCCTGAAGGGGGCTTAAACTAATCCACCACCAGTATCCTGTTGCCTCTTTTAGAGATAGTCTCAGAGTTTACTTCTCCTCTTGTGGTGCGCAGTGAAGGGCGAGACCTCTAACACTCCTTTGGGGGGAGTTCTGACAACTTACTTTCCCAACAGATTGCGAAGATTTTCAGATATTTTTTCTCTTTTTAACCATCTGGAATCTGGGCGAGAGTAATCAGTGCTCAATGTCTGTGTCATCACGCGGAATGGTTTGCAAATTGCATAGGTGTAAGAAGCAAGATTTATGCAAAAAAAATCCGTTCGGAGATGGAGGGTACAGGTGGTTCGCGTTACAGATGGCTCGATAAGCAAGCGGACCGCCCACAAATCACAGTGACACAGAGATCACATTTCGGCAGAGTTCTGGGAAGGTGGTCCGGCCGTTCAGGGCTGATTCCTGATCGCCGGAGGGGAGTTTTTAGATTTGAAGAATAAGAGGAAAGAAGAAAAAGACGAGAAAAGACCCACACTTCGAAAAATAAACAACAGATGGTCCTCAGATGGCTACCTGTCGACG
>NW_020870767.1:147520-152520 GCF_003789085.1 Penaeus vannamei | reverse complement strand
GAAGGAGAGGAGGAAAGGAGGGAGAGGGTGAGAGGAGAAAGAGAAGGGAAGGGAGAGGGTGGAGAGAGAGGGGAGAGGGGAGAGAGGGAGAGGAAGGAGAGGGTGAAGCAGGGAGGGGGAGGAGGGAGGGCAGGTGGGGGGAGGGAGAGGCTGCAGGAGCGCCTGAGTGAGTGGGAGTTCGGCATGCGTGATGACATCATGGGCATCATTTCACAACGTCGAGTGAATTCCTTTTGCATTTATCTTCATCTGTGTTGTCGTTTCTCCTCTCTCTTTTTTTCTTCTCTACTCTTTTTTTTTTCGTCCGTGTCGCAAGTGTGAGATTTTGATTTTGTTCTTCGTTTTACGCTTTTTGTTGTTGTTTTGTAGGAGGACGAGGTGGGTAGTGGAAGAGGTGGTGAGTTATGAGGAGGACTTGCGGGGGGTCGGGCGGGGGTGGGGGGAGGGGCTGGCGGAGGGGGGGAATGACCCGTCTGAGGCCCGCATTGTGACGAAATGATGACGTCGTTGGTAAGTAGTGACGCCAGGGAAGGAGAGAACACCCGGGAGAAAAAAAATAAAGGGAGAGAGGGAAGGAGGAGGAAAGAAGGGGAGGAGATTAGGAGAATGAGATGAAGGGGAGTGATAGATGAGGCAAAAAGAATGTGGAGGGAGGGAGGGGAGGGAGGAAGGGGAGAGAGAGAGGGAGGAAGAGAGAGAGAGAGAGGAGAGGGAGAGAGAGAGAGAGGGAAGGAAGGGAGAGAGAGAGAGGAGGGAGGAAGGGAAGAGAGAGAGAGAGAGAAGGGAGAGAGAGAGAGAGGGAGAGGAAGGGAGAGAGAGAGAGGGAGGAGAGAGAGAGAGAGAGATGAAGGAGAGAGGGAGAAGAGAGAGAGGGAGAGAGAGAGAGGGATGAAGAGAGAGAGGGATGAAGAGAGAGAGGGAGAAGAGAGGATCGAAGGAGATAAGACGAGAGAGAGAGAGAGAGAGAGAGAGAGAGGAGAGAGGAGAGAGAGAGAGAGAGAGAGAGAGAGAGAGAGAGAGGGAGGGAGGAGGGAGGGAGGGAGAGGGAGAGTAGAGAAAGAGAGCAGAGAGCCTCATCCCTCTCCCTCCTTCCCTCCTTCCCTCTTTCCCTCTTTCCTTCCCCCTCCCCGGCTCTCCTTCGCTCTCCCTCGCAGCCTAACGTGAAAGGGGAAGGGGGTGGATAGCGGGAGAGATGAGGGTGAGAGAGGAGGGGGTGGGGGAGAGGAGGGGGGGGAGAGGAGAGGGGAGGGAGTGGTCCTGCCATGAAGCTACACCGATGTTCAGCCGAGCATACCGATTACTGCGCAACACGAGAAATGCTCGAGCGGTGGAAGTGGAAGAGGTGGAGGCTGGGTAGGCACTGGTGGATGAAGGTGGAGAGAGAGAGGTTGGTCGAAGGGGAGGGAAAGATGTGGATAGGGTGGGTTGAAGGGAGGGAAAGATGTGGATAGGGTTGGGGTCGAAGGGGAGGGAAAGATGTGGATAGGGTGTTGAAGGGGAGAGAAAGATGTGGATAGGGGGAGTAGGTGCAGGTGATGGAAAATGGATAAAGGTGAAGGGGTTGTTCAAAGGGGATAGAAAGATGGGGAAGGGGGTTGAAGGAAGAGAAAGATGTGGATAGGGGGGAGTAGATGCAGGTGGATGGGACGCGGATAAAGGTGGGCAGAATCTGGTGGAGAAGAGGAGAGCGAGGATAAGGGTAAGAGGATGAGAGTGGAGAAGAAGGGAGAGAAGGAGGGAGAGGAGAAAGAGGGAAGGAGAAAAGGAGGGAGAGAGAGGAAAAGAGAGAGAGATCAGAGGGAGATAGAGGAGAGGATGAGGGAGATGAGGAGGGATGATGGAGGGATGAGGGGAGAGAGGATGAGAGAGAGAGGATGAGAGAGAGAGGAGAGAGAGAGAGAGAGAGAGGGAGGATGAGAGAGAGAGAGAGAAGAGGAGAGAGAGAGAGAGAGAGAGAGAGAGAGAGAGAGAGAGAGAGAGAGAGAGAGAGAGAGAGAGAGAGAGAGAGAGAGAGAGAGAGAGAGAGAGAGAGAGAGAGAGAGAGAGAGAGAGAGAGGAGAGAGAGAGAGAAGAGAGAAAGAGAGAGAAGAAGAAGAGAGAAAGAAAGAAAGAAAGAAAGAAAAAAGAAAGGAGGAAAGAGAAAGAGAGAAAGGAGGGAAGAATGAAGAAATGAAAGATTGAAAAAAGGAAGGAAGGAAGTGAATGACTGAATTTAGCTAAGGATGAGAGTGAAAGTGATAGAGACGAAAGGGGGATAGAGACGGGAAAGAAGAGAGTAAAAGGGGAACCAGAGGGAAGATGATGATGATGATGAGTGTAAGGACGAGGAAGAAGAGGAAGAGAAGGAAGGAAGAGGGAGAAGAAAAGGTTAAGAAAGAACGAAGGAATAGGCAAGCAGGTTGGAAGACGGAGTGAAGATGAAAGTAAAGCTAAAAGAGAGAAAAAAAAGTGAGGGGGAGAAAGAGAGAGAGAGAGAGAGAGAGAGAGAGAGAGAGAGAGAGAGAGAGAGAGAGAGAGAGAGAGAGAGAGAGAGAGAGAGAGAGAGAGAGAGAGAGAGAGAGAAAATCATCAAAATAAATAAACAAATTAATGAATACGTAGAAATAGAAATGATAAGAAAAGGGAATTGAGAAAGAGTTAGAGAAAGTTGCTATATGAGGAATCTAGCGCAAGACGAAACCACAGATGGGATTAAAATTTACGAAGGAAGACGAGATGATAGGGAGGGGGGGAAGAAGGAAGGAAGGAGGAAGGAAGGAAGGAGGGAGGGAAGGGAGAGAGGGAAGGAAGGAAGGAAGGAAGGAAGGAGGGAGGGAAGAAAGGAAGGAGGGAGGAAGGGAAGAAAGGAAGGAGGGAGGGAGGAGGAGGAGGGAAGGAAGTATGGAGGAGATAAGGGAAGGAAAGATCCAGGGAAGAGAGTGGAAGAAAGAGGTGAGGAGGGGAAGGAGGGAGGGAAGACAAAAAGGAAAGAAAGAAGAAAGAGGAAAGGAAGACAGGGATAAGAAGGAATGAAGAAAGACAAGAAGAGGGTAAGGAAAGAGGGAATGATAATAGGGAGAGAGATAGGAGGGAAGGAGGGACAGAGAGCGGGAGATTAAACATGAAGATATAACGGGAATGAAATTAGATAATTACCGTCATTAGTGGAATAAAAACAGTCTAATGAATCAGTAAGCTAAGACTAGAAATAAATGGGCTCTAAATGTGTCAGAGAAAATAGATTATTATGATTAAAAGCAAGTCTCCGCGCAAAGATGGAAATCAGATGTGTTTATTAGCACAAAAACGAAACCAGATAGTTGGTATTTATTATGGATGTAAGAAAATTGAGATGAAATAAAGTACGTTAAAAGACCCCCAAACAGACGACAAAAAAAAAACAAAAAAAAAAAACAATAAGGAAAACAATAGTAACGGCACCACGACCACCAGCAACAAAAACACCCTTCACAACCAACAACAATAACAATAACATGAAAAAGGGAACGCCATAAACAACTTAGAAAAACACCGTCATTTGCATCAACAACAATAACAATACTCACTACTACCACTACTACAAAACAACACAAACGACACAGAACAGAAAATCCTTACACCATCAGCAACAACAACTGCATCAGCATCAGCAATAACAATAACAAAAACAACAATAAAATACCATCACAACAACATCGACATTAACATGATCAACAACAACAAAAACAACAAGAACAGCAACATCAACCACAACATCAACACCACCATCCAACAACAACCAACAACAAACAAAACACAACAATAACATCAGCAATAACAACATCAACCACCACCACCACCACCACCAACAACAACAACAAATACAACAACAAACAAAAACAACATCAACAACATCAACAAAAATCAACAACATCAACAAACATCAAACAAACAACAACAACAAAACAACAACAACAACAGACAACAAGAAACAAACACAAGCCTCCTCTCAGAGTGACGTCACATCAACGAGCGAGTAAGCGAGTCGACAATGAGATTCGCCGCTCGGTTGTGTCCCCTTTTGAGAGAGAAACGGGGGAGGGGGGGAGGGGAAGGAGGGGGGTGGGGATGCAGTTACCAGTTATAGGTCTGGCTTGACCCATATATGCAGGCGGACGTTGAGGAGGGAGGAGGGAGGAAGGAAGGGGGAGGAGAAGGGAAGGAGGAGGGAAGAGAAAGGGGGAGGGGAGAAAGAGGAGGAGGAAGGGAGGAAGAGAAGGGAAGGGGGAGGGAGAGAGAGAAGGAGGAGGAGGAGTGAAGAAGAAGAAGAAGATGGAGAATAATGATAAGAAGGAGGAGGAGAAAATAGGGAGGAGGTGGAAGAGGAGGTCGAGGCAGATGCTGGAAGGGAGGTGTAGGTAATGTAAAGGATGGGGGGAGGAGGAAGAAGAACAGGAAGAGTGATAGGATGAACAAATACAAGAGGGATAGGAGAAAGTAGATGAGAAGAAATGGAAAGAGAATAGAGAAGGAGGAAGAGGTAAATAGAGGAGCAGGATGAGGAGACAGATTAGGAGGAAAAGAAGGAGGCGGAGGCACAACAGCAGCAATAGGATGGCGAGGAGGAGGAAGAAGAAAAAGAGGAAGAGGAGGAGAGGTTGAGGAAGAAGGAGGAGAAGGAAAGAAGAAGAAGAAGAGACGAAAAAGAGAAGGATAAGAGAAGAAGAAGAAGAAGAGAAAACTGTCGCTCGCCTCCAAACAGGCGCCGAGTCATAAAGCTGCGAAGATCGTCGAAAGTCAAAAGAGAGACGATGGGGGGGGGGTGGGGGGGGTGACTTGCTTGGGGAAGCGGTGGAAGGAAGGAAGGGAGAGGAAGGAAAGGGGATAGGAAGGAAGGATAAGGAGGAAGGAAGGAAGGAAAAAAGGAAAATAGGAAAAAAGGAGAGGAAGAAGGAAGGGAAAAGGAGGAAAGGAATAGGAGAAAGAGGGAGGGAGGGAGGAGGGAGGAAGGGAGGATTTGGAAATGGATGGAAGAGAAGAAA
>NW_020870767.1:112520-142520 GCF_003789085.1 Penaeus vannamei | reverse complement strand
TACGTGTTAATTCGTAAACATTTTTTACGGATGTGTTTGTTTGTCATATAGAGTATGGTGTTAGAAAATAACATGTTGCTAAAGGGAATTAAAACATGTGTATGATATTGCATTAAAAAGTACGAAAAAGTGTGTATCTGGCTAATTATACACGAATATTGTACCAGCATTATATGGAAAATAAGAAAAAAAGAGAGAAAAAACAGGTATAAAGACTCTCACCTCTTCCTATGTTGCGAAAAAAACTGCAAAATGTAAAGAAAAGAAAAGAGAATATGCTTATGTATATTTGTTTCTATGTATAGTCCATACCGATATGAAAAAGTATGAAAAAGTATCGAATATTTCCAGTACATTGTATTCTTTTCCCCGCATGATTATACAGTGTATATCAACCCCACTTTATATTCATGTATATTTATGATCCCACACGTTTTATACTCAGGGTCCCTTAGCTTCTTTCCCCCTCTCGTATCCCGCCTTCAACATACATCATTTATTGTTTTAACACTAATTGGACCCTTGATATTCAAAGTGCTTAAGTTTGCATAGCAACTTTTTGCACTTTTCTTCACTCTGCAGAATCTTAATGCTTTTTTTTTTGTCTTTAGAGACTGATATTTCAAGAAATCTTGACTGCCGGAAAAATAGAGAATTAATTGGCATCTGGTAACTGTGACTCATTGCCAGAAAATTGGGAAAAAAATATTTATAAGTATTTATATATCAATTTGATGTCCAAGATACTCAACTAAGTCCTAGAATTCCAAAACGTCTCGTATAAATAGAATTGATTCTATTAAGTCACAGTATTAGAGAAAAAGAGCATGTGGAACAATAAATAAAAAAAACAAAAACATATTTTTTACGTGAGTCAGCCATCCAAAGAAAACGGGAATTCTTTCAAGAGATCTTCGTAAGGTTTCTCTCTTTACGTCATCCAGTAATATCTTTTCGGTTATATTTGTCCCGTGATTGTATTTTTATTTAGTCGAATTTCAGGAGCTTATTTCTTAAGATGATTTATATAGAGCAGGGTCGAGAGGTATGAAGAAATGTGCATTTGTTTGTTTACATTTTGATATGGGAGAGAGCGTGTGTGTGTGTGTGTGTGTGTGTGTGTGTGTGTGTGTGTGTGTGTGTGTGTGTGTGTGTGTGTGTGTGTGTGTGTGTGTGTGTGTGTGTGTGTGTGTGTGTGTGTGTGTGTGTGTGTGTGTACGTCTTGATGGTAAGAAGTCTCTTCTAAACGCCATTCTCGTAAATGAGATTATTTGTATCTGATATGACGTGGCAGGTCACACACACACTCTCCCTCTCTCCCCCCCTCCCCTCCTCCCTCTCCCTTCCCTCTCTCCCTCCTTCCTTCCCTCCCTCCCTTCCCCCCATTACTCAGTTACACCCTCCCCTTCCTCCTCCCTCCTCCTCTTATTCCCCTTAACTGTCCCGTCCCCTCCCCTCCCTCTACCCTCTCCTCTCACTCACTCTCCTTCCACCCTCTCCTCTCCCTCCCTCCCCTCCCTCCCTCATACCTCTCACTCACTCTCCTTCCCACCCTCTCTCTCCCTCCTCCCTCCCTCTCCTCTCCTCCTCTCCCTTCCCACCCTCTCCTTCTCCCTCCCAGAAAAGCAGATGATGTCAGTCTAGACAAAAAATCCTTTGATTTGATCTATCTATCAATCTATCTAAATCATCTATCTAATCTATCTAATCTATCTATCTATTATCTAATCTATCTATCTATCTATCTATCTATCTATCTATCTATCTATCTATCTATCTATCTATCTATCATCTATCTATCTATCTATCTATCTATCTATCTATCTATCTATCTATCAACCAATCTATCTATCTATCTATCTCTCTCTCTCTCTATCTATCTATCTATAATTTTTTACTCTTAGGTATTCAGTGATGGATATAGGTACATAATAACCCTGAGGGTATTGTAGATATGCAAATTAACTCATCTCTAGGAATATGTTCCAGCCATACAGGTAGTTTGTCTTCTTTTTGTGTCGAATTCAGCGGTGAAAGATTTAGGTTGTGTAATGTATTGTGAATAATGTGAAAAAATATGGATTATCTTTCGTTTTTTTTATATTGATATTGGATGTTTATGTTTTGCTTTGATTTATTATTATTTTTTCTGTTCTATTTTCATCGCCGTCTCCTCCTTTCCCTCTCTCCCCCCCTCCTTCCCCCTCTCTCTCTCCCTCATCACCCTTCCATCCCCTCCCTCTCCCTCATCCCCTCCTTCCCCTTCCTCCCCCTCCTCCCTCTCCCTCTCCCTCCCTTCCCTTCCCCCCTCCTCCCCTCCCCTCATCCCCTCCTTGCTCTCCTCCATCCCCCTTCCCTTCCCTCTCTCCCTCCTCAAACCCCCTCCTTCCCCTTCCCTCCCCCTCCTCCCTCACCTCCTCCTCTCCCCTCCAAAAGCCATTCCCACCTCCCCCTCCCTCCTCCTCCCTCACCACCCTCCCCCTATTCCTCCCTCCAAAGCCGCTCCCTCCGCCACCTCCAACCCGATCACCAAGCTTATCTTCAAACGCTCCCTCCTCCTCCCTCCTCCTCTCTCCATTCCCCTCCTCACCCCCAACCCCTCCTCCTCCCTCCCACTTCCAACCTCCTCCTCCTCCCTCTCCTCCCCCTCCAACCTCTCCCCCCTCCCTCATCAACCTCCTCCCTCCCTTCCCCCTCCAACCTCCTCCCCCCCTCTCCCGCCCCTCCCTCATCACTCCTCCCTCCCTTCCCCTGAACCTCCTCCCCCTTCCACCCTCCTCTCACCTCCTCCTCCCCTTCCCCCCTCCAACCCCTCCCCCCCTCCGCCCCCCTCCTCATCCCTCCTCCCCTTCCCCTCCAACCTCCTCCCCTCTCCCACCCCCTCCCTCATCACCTCCTCCTCCCTTCCCCACCAACCTCCCCTTCAAACGCTCCTCAAACCCTCTCCCTCTAAAAACCCGATCACCCTCCCTCCCTCCTTCACCACACCCTCACTCCTTCCTCCCCCCCCCTCCTCCTCCCCCCTCCACCCTCCCCCTATCCCTCCCTCCAAAGCCACCTCCTCCCCCTCGCTCCAACCCGATCACCGAGGCTTATCTTCTCCCCTCCTCCTCCTCCTCCCTCTCCATTCCCTCCCTCACTCCCCAACCCCTCTTCCTCCCTCAATCACCTCCTCCCTCCCCCATCCCCCCATCACCTCCTCCCTCCCCCATCCCCTCATCCACCTCCTCCCTCCCCTCCCCTCCCCCTCCCTCTCACCCTCCCTCCCTCCCTTCCCCCCTCCAACCTCCTCCCTCCCCTTCCCACCCTTCACCACCCCCTCCCTCATCACCTCCTCCCTCTAATCCACCCCCTCCCTCTCTCTCCTCCCTCGCCCCACCCTCCTTCATCACCTCCTCCCTCTAACCCCCCTCTCTACCCCCTCTCTCCCCCTCCGCCACTCCAACCCGATCACCGAAGCTTATCTTCAAACGCCTACCCTCCCCTCCCCCCCACCCCTACCGCCGCCGACACCCCTCCCTCCCTTCCCTCCTCCCCCCCCCTCCCCCTCTCTCCTCCCTCCAAAGCCACCCTCCCCCATCCCCCTTCCTCCCCCTCCTCCCTCCAAAGCCACCCCCTCCTCCCCCAAAGCCACCCCACCCCGCTCAATCCCCCCTCTCAACCTCCCACCCCCTCCGCCACCTCCAACCCGATCACCGAGGCTTATCTTCAAACGCTCCCTCCTCCTCCCTCCCCCTTCTCCAAAGCCACCCCCTCCCCCTCTCCCTCCCCATCCGACCTCCTCCCTCCCTCACCACCTCCCACCCCTTCCCCCCTCTAACCACCCCTCCCACCCCTCATCACCTCCCCCATCCCTCCTACCCCCCTCCCTCTCTCCTCCCAATCCCCACCCCCTCCGCCACCTTCCAACCCGATCACCGAGGCTTATCTTCAAAAACGCTCCCTCTCCTCCCTCCCTCCCCCCACCCCACCCCCACCCCCACCGCCGCCGACACCCTCCGTCCAATGCCTGAAATATTTCACGTCAGGAACTCGCCGTCAAGCTCGCCATTTTTTGGGGCTCTTTGTTTCGTCGGGTTTTAGAAGAAGAAAAATGGAGAAGAGAGAGAGAGAGAGAGAGAGAGAGAGAGAGAGAGAGAAGAGAGAGAGAGAGAGAGAGAGAGAAGAGAGAGAGAGAGAGAGAGAGAGACAGAGAGAGAGAGAAGAGAGAAGAGAGAGAGAGAGAGAGAGAGAGAGAGAGAGAGAGAGAGAGAGAGAGAAGAGAGAGAGAGAGAGAGAGAGAGAGAGAGAGAAGAGAGAGAGAGGAGAGAGAGAGAAAGAAAGAAAGAAAGGAAAAAATGATTTGTTGATGGTAACTGTCTTCGTGTTTCGGAAGGCGAGGAGAGGAGGGAGGGGGAGGGGAAGGGAGTGAGGGGGTGAGGGGTGAGGGAGAGGATTGGGGGAAATGGGTGAGGGGAGGGGGGTAGGGGAAGGGGGTGTGGGGAAAGGGTGAGGGGAAGAGGGGGAGGAGGAGGGAAGGGAGGGTGAGAGGATTGAGGAGAAAGGGGTGAAGGAAGAGGCGGGGAGGATGGGAAAGGATTGAGGGAAAGGTAGTGAAGTGAGAAAAAATGAGGGGAAAGAGGTAAGGGGAAAGGAGTGAAGTGAGAGAGGGGTGAGGGGAAAAGGAATGAGGGAAAAGGGGGTGAGGGGAGAGGAAGTGAGGCGAAGAAATGGAGAGAAATGGTGAATGGAAAGGGGTGAGGGGAAAGGGCGAGGGGTAAGGAATGAAGTGAGAGAGAGTGAGGGGAGAGGAGTGAGTGAGAAGGATGAAGGGTAAGGAGTGAAGTGAGAAATGGTGAATGGAAAGGGGTGAAGTGAGAGAGAGTGAGGGGGAAAATAGTGAAGGGGAAGGGATATGAAGGGAAAGGGGTGAGGTACAAGAAGTGACGGGAGCGGGGAAAGACATGAGGGAAGGAGATGAAAATGAAGTACCCCCCCCCCTTAAAAAAAATATCCGACGGAAAGCGAACAAAAGGGGAAAAAGAAGGGGAAGAAGAGAAAAGAGGGGAATGAAGGAGCGGTCGGAAAAAAAAGAGAAACAGACAGAAGAACAAACCGGGCTACCCCACCCACCCCACCCCCACCCACCCCACCCCATCCACCCCCTCCACCTAGTCCCAAGAGCGGTCATTTCCTGCAACCCCCACGTGCAAAGAGGGGAAAGCATGCGGCGGGATAAACAATAAAGAGGGAAGGGAAGAGGCTGGAGTGCCCCTGGGGAGAGGGGAGGAGGAGGAGGAGGAGGAGGAGGAGGGGAAGGAGAAAGGGAGGGGGAGGGGGAGGGGGGAGGAGGAGGAGGGGGAAAAGGGGGAGGGGGGGAGAGGGGGAGAGGGGAGGAGGAAGTGGAGGGAGAGAGGGGAGGAGGAGGAGGAGGAAAATGAGGAGGGGGAGGGGGAGGGGAGGGGAGGGAAGAGGAGGGGGGAGGGAAGGGGGGAGGAAGGGGAGGGGGAGGAGGAGGATAAGGAGAGGAAAAGGGGGAGGGGAAAGGGTAGGATGATGATTGAGGAGAGGAGTAGCAGGAGGAGGAGAAGAAGACGAATAAGAAGGAGACACAGGAGAAGGAAAGGAGATGGACGATGATGATGGTGAGGAGGAGGAGGAGGGGAAGAAGAAGAAGAAGAAGGAGGAGGAGGAGAAAATGAGCATCATCAGCAACAACAACAACAAAAGAAGGTAGAAGAAAGAAGAACAAAACAACCAGTCTCCTCCCCCCCAAAAGAGAGAGAAGAGAGAGAGAGAGAAGAGGAGAGAGGAGAGAAGAGAGAGAGAGAGGAGAGAGAGAGAGAAGAGAGAAGAGAGAGAAGAGAGAGAGAGAGAGAGAAGAAGAGAGAGAGAGAGAGAGAGAGAGAGAGAGAGAGAGAGAGAGAGAGAGAGAGAGAGAGAGAGAGAGAGAGAGAGAGAGAGAGAGAGAGAGAGAGAGAGAGAGAGAGAGAGAGAGAGAGAAGAGAGAGAGAGAGAGAGAGAGAGAGAGAAGAGGAGAGAGAGAAAGAGGAGAGAAGAGAGGGAGAGAGCGAGACAGAGCGAGACAGAGCGAGAGAGAGAGAGAGAGAGAGGAATGAAGGAGGTGGAGAAGGAAGGGACAAAACTAAGGAAAAAAAAAAAAAATCCCTGATCTGAATATGGATCAGAACTACATGTCTTGCAGCTCAGCCAGATAAGGGGCAGCGGGGAATAGACTGAGCAACGTACCTCCACCGTGAACATTGCATAAGGGAAATGCAACGGGAATGACGTGCAATGGCTGTCGTCATGTCAGCTGAATTACTGAAATCCTGGGCGATAATATATGACAAAATCACAGTTCATTGACAAGGAACACGGAGGCGCGTATAGTGAATCGCTGTCAACGTTAGAACGGCTTTCATATTTTAGCGCGTTCCAGTCAACGGGATAAGGCATAGATCGGCATTTCATTTCTAAAAGGGATTGGGCCCGGCTATTGATGCAATGCAATATCCCGCGCGCGCCCCGGGAGTGTTCGCGCCCGCAAAGGGGAACTCCCGCTTCGACCGTGCGTTTCGAGGGGTTTTTGAAGTTCATTACGAGATGAGGTTGAAGTCCCAACGGAGGAGACGGGAGCCGGTCGGTTTGGCGCAAGCGGGGTGGGTAGGGGTGGGGGGGAAGGAGATGCTGGGGCGTTGTTGGGGGGTTGGGAGATGATGCTGTGGAGGGGGGGGCGATGCTGTTGGGGGTTGGTTGGGAGGTGATGCAGGGGAATGGGGGTCGGGAGGTTATACCGGGGGGCGGGGTGGGGGTGGCGGGGGAGGAGTGCTGGGTTGTTGGGGGTTGGGAGGTGATGCTGTCGGGGTTTGGGGATGTGATGCTGGGTAGGGGGGGCTTGAGGGGTGTACTAGGGGAGGCGGGGGAGTTGGGAAGTGATGCTGGTGGAGGGGGTGGAGGTGATGCTGGGGTGGGGGGGGGTGGAGTACTCTCTCAGGATTAAAATATTCTAAGGGGTAAATTTATGTATAAGAGAGATGACATATATATATATATATATAGTATATATATATATATATATATATATATAGTATATATATATATATATATATATATATGTATGTGTGTGTGTGTGTGTGTGTGTGTATGTATATCATTATTCTGATATTACCTGTAAACTATGATTAAGACTAAAAAGGGGGGGGGGGATTTCGAAAAGATAAACAACGACGTACATCAAAGTGAAACAATACAACAACAACAACAACAACAACACAAACAACACACAACAACAACAACAGCAACAACAGCAACAACAGCAACAACAACAACAAGCAACACAACAACAACAACAAACAGCTAACACAACAACAACAACAGCAACAACAACAACAACAGTCAACAGACAGCAACAACAGCAACAAGAACAACAGCAACCAACAAACAACAAACAACAACAGCAACAACAGCAACAACAGCAACACAAAACAACCACATACAACAGCACAACAGCAACACAACAAAAACAACAACAGCAAACACAACAACACAACAACATGCCAACAACAGCAACAACAGCAACAACAACAGCAACAACAGCAACAACAGCAACAACAACAACAACAACAACAACAGCAACAACAGCAACAACAACAACATACAACAGCAACAACAGCAACAACAACAACACAACAACAACAGCAACACGCAACAAACAACAAAACAACAACAAACAGCATACAACAACAACAACAACAAACAACAACCAACAACAATAAACAACAACAACAACAACAACAACAAACACACAGAACACAACAACAACAACAATGACAGCAAAGCAAACAACAACACAACAACAACAACAACAGCAACAACAGCAACAACACAGCAAAACAACAAAACAACCAGCAACAACAGTAACAAAAAACAAACAACAACAGCAACAGACAGCAACAACAACACAACAACAACAGCAACAACAGACAACAACAACAGCAACAGACAACAAACAACAAAGCAACAAAACAACAACAACAACAACAACAGCAACAACAGCAACAAACAACAACAAACAACCAACAAACAGCAACAACAACAACAACAACAACAACAACAGCAACAACATACAACAACAACACACAACAACAACAACAGCAAACAACAACAACAACACAGCAACAACAAGCAACACAGCACAACAACAACAAAACAACAGCAACACACATACAACACAACAGCAACAACAGCAACAACAGCAACACAACAACAACAACAACAACACACACAACAACAACAACACAACAACAACAAACAACAGCAACAACAGCACAACAAACAACAACCACAAACAACAAAACAACAACAACAACAACAGCCACAACAACAACAAAGCAACAACAACAACAACAACAAAGACGGAAAAAAGCGAAAAGAAAAAGAGCCACAACCTGGGACGACCCCCGCAGGACCAGCCTAGAGCAGCATCCACCTTAACTGACCCCGATAGAGCCCCGGCCAGCCCAGACCCCGGTTCGATAAACTGAGCTCCAATCAATAGCCTCAATTGAAATTACAACATATGAGAAGATCTGTCCACTCCGGGGGGGGAGGAGGGGGGAGTGGGGAGGGGGTGGAGGGAGTGCAGGGGCGGTCAGGGGAGGAGAGGAGCGGAAGAAGAGGGCTGGAGGGGAAGGAGCATGGGGAGGGAGAAAGGGAGTAGAGTGGAGAGAGTGGGGAAGAGAGAGAGGGCGTGTAGGGGAGGGTGGGGAAGGGGAGTGCAGAGAAGTGGGGGAGGAGGAGAGAGAAGAGGTGGAGGAGGGGAAGGAGGAGAGGTACCGTGTTGCGGGGAAGGAGTAGAGACTTTGGGAGATGCGAGAGGCAGGAAAGAGACAGGTTAAGGGAAGGTACGAGTTTGGGGAAAGGGAAAAGAGACGAGTCAGCGAGAGGACGAGATTTGGGGAGAGAAGAGGGGAGATGGGCAAAGAAGGGAAGGTTACTAGGGGAAGAGGGAGAGATGCATGGGAGAGGAGGACGAGTAAAGAGAAGAGGGGATAGGGGAAGAGAAAGACCAAGTGGGGAAGGGGAAAGAGAGGGACGAGTCAGTGGATGAGGAGAACAAGGGATGAGAGTACGAAAGGAGAGAAGGTAAGAAGGAATTGGACAAGACCTAGAGAGAACGCGAAGAGAAGAGAGAGGAGCAAGATAAGAGAGTAGAGAAGAGAGACGAGGAGAGAAGAGTCGGAGAGAGAAGACGGCCGAGAGAGAGAAGGAGAGAGAAAGAGCAAGAAAGATAGACATCATGGTAGAGAAAAAGCAGGACAGACGAGGGGGAGCGGCGAGATAGATAGGCCGGCAAAGACCTAAGCCTCTTTGGACGGACGGATTCACAGCGCTGAGAAATGCCGAGTGAATATGCTGTCGAGCTTGTAGACGTCTTGGGGGCATAGAGAAAGAAAACCCCATGTTTTGTTTTTGTTTGTTTGTTTGTTATACTCTGTATTGTGGATGCTGTCACGTGAAGAAACCCCATGTTTTGTTTTTTGTTTGTTTGTTTGTTTGTTTATACTCTGTATTGTGGATGCTGTCACGTGAAGAAACCCCATGTTTTTGTTTTTTTGTTTGTTTGTATACTCTGTATTGTGGATGCGTCACGTGAAGAAACCCCATGTTTTTTGTTTGTTTGTTTGTTTGTTATACTCTGTATTGTGGATGCTGTCACGTGAAGAAACCCCATGTATTTTGTTTTTGTTTGTTTGTTTGTTTGTTTGTTATACTCTGTATTGTGGATGCTGTCACGTGAAGAAACCCCATGTTTTGTTTTTGTTTGTTTGTTTGTTTGTTTACTCTGTATTTGGATGCTGTCACGTGAAGAAACCCCATGTTTGTTTTGTTTGTTTGTTTGTTTTACTCTGTATTGTGGATGCTGTCACGTGAAGAAACCCCATGTATTTTGCTTTTGTTTGTTTGTTTGTTTGTTATACTCTGTATTGTGGATGCTGTCACGTGAAGAAACCCCATGTTTTGTTTTTGTTTGTTTGTTGTTATACTCTGTATTGTGGATGCTGTCACGTGAAGAAACCCCATGTTTTGTTTTTGTTTGTTTGTTTGTTTGTTATACTCTGTATTGTGGATGCTGTCACGTGAAGAAACCCATGTTTTGTTTTTGTTTGTTTGTTTGTTTTGTTATACTCTGTATTGTGGATGCTGTCACGTGAAGAAACCCCCATGTTTTGTTTTGTTTGTTGTTTGTTTGTATACTCTGTATTTTGATGCTGTCACGTGAAGAAAACCCATGTTTTTGTTTTGTTTTTGTTTGTTTGTTTGTTATACTCTGTATTGTGGATGCTGTCACGTGAAGAAAACCCATGTATTTTGTTTTTGTTTGTTTGTTTGTTATACTCTGTATTGTGGATGCTGTCACGTGAAGAAACCCCATGTTTGTTTGTTTGTTTGTTTTGTTTGTTATACTCTGTATTGTGGATGCTGTCACGTGAAGAAACCCATGTTTTGTTTTTTGTTTTTTGTTGTTTGTTATACTCTGTATTGTGGATGCTGTCACGTGAAGAAACCCCATGTTTGTTTTTGTTTGTTTTGTTTGTTTTATACTCTGTATTGTGGATGCTGTCACGTGAAGAAAACCCATTGTTTTTTTTTTGTTTGTTGTTTGTTTATACTCTGTATTGTGGATGCTGTCACGTGAAGAAACCCCATGTTTTGTTTTTGTTTGTTGTTTGTTTACTTGTATTGTGGATGCTGTCACGTGAAGAAACCCCATGTATTTGTTTGTTTGTTTGTTTATACTTGTATTGTGGATGCTGTCACGTGAAGAAACCCCATTTTTGTTTGTTTGTTTGTTTGTTTGTTTACTCTGTATTGTGGATGCTGTCACGTGAAGAAACCCCATGTTTTGTTTTTGTTTGTTTGTTTGTTTGTTTTACTCTGTATTGTGGATGCTGTCACGTGAAGAAACCCCATGTTTTGTTTTTGTTTGTTTGTTTGTTATTACTCGTATTGTGATGCTTCACGTGAAGAAACCCCATGTTTTGTTTTTGTTTTTTTTTGTTTGTTTTACTCTTAGTGGATGCTGTCACGTGAAGAAACCCCATGTTTTTGTTTTGTTTGTTTGTTTTTGTACTTTGTATTGTGGATGCTGTCACGTGAAGTCCCATGTTTTGTTTGTTTGTTGTTTGTTTGTTATACTCTGTATTGTGGATGCTGTCACGTGAAGAAACCCCATGTTTTGTTTTTGTTTGTTTGTTTGTTTGTTATACTCTGTATTGTGGATGCTGTCACGTGAAAAACCCATGTATTTTTTTTGTTTGTTTGTTTGTTTGTTTTTACTTTGTATTGATGCTGTCACGTGAAGAAACCCCATGTTTTTTTGTTTGTTTGTTTGTTATACTCTGTATTGTGGATTGCTGTCACGTGAAGAAACCCCATGTTTTGTTTTTGTTTGTTGTTTGTTGTTTATACTCTGTATTGTGGATGCTGTCACGAAGAAACCCATGTTTTGTTTGTTTGTTTGTTTGTTTGTTATACTCTGTATTGTGGATGCTGTCACGTGAAGAAACCCCATGTTTTGTTTTTGTTTGTTTGTTTGTTTGTTTTACTTTGTATTGTGGATGCTGTCACGTGAAGAAAACCCCATGTATTTTGTTTTTTGTTTGTTTGTTGTTTTTTTAATTGTGGATGCTGTCACGTGAAGAAACCCCATGTTTTGTTTGTTTGTTGTTTGTTTGTTATACTCTGTATTGTGGATGCTGTCACGTGAAGAAACCCCATGTTTTGTTTTTGTTTGTTTGTGTTATACTCTGTATGTGGATGCTGTCACGTGAAGAAACCCATGTTTTGTTTTTGTTTGTTTGTTTTATACTCTGTATTGTGGATGCTGTCACGTGAAGAAACCCCATGTATTTTGTTTTTGTTTGTTGGTTTGTTTTACTCAGAATCGTGAATGTTATCACTTGTTTGTTTGTTTTACTGTTATGTCATGGTGTGGTGGATGTCACGTGTTTGTTTTACGTGGATTGTTGTTTGTTGTTTACTGTATGGTGGATGCCTGTCATGTGTTTGTTTTACTGTGGATGCTGTGTTGTTTTTTGTTTGTTTTACTGTATGGTGGATGCTGTCACGTTTTGTTTTACTGTATGCTGTCACGTGTTTGTTTGTTTACTTTGCTTCACGTTTTGTTTGCTGAATATGTGTCACGTATTGTGTTTGTGGTGGATGTTGTCACGTGTTTGTTTGTTTGACCATTTGATTCTAGTAAGGATATTGGGCTCATAAGATTTGTTCTCTTGGTGTATTTCGTATTTTCGAGATTGAGAATAGGTAAAAAAGGTAAAGAAAAACAAAAGTAAAAAAAAAAGTACTTTATCCTCTTGATTAATCCTGAATCATTTCTATCTTAAATTTAATTACATCTTGAGTACTGATGGGGAATACCCCCCCCAAAAAAAAAAAAAAAGATAAAAAACATAGAAAAAATTAAATAAAAAGAATAAAGAATAAAAATAGAAATAAAAAAAAAAAGATGAAAAATAAAAATAAAAATAAAAACACGAAAAGAGAACAACACGTCCTCCTCCTCCTTCCTTATCTTCCTTAATCCTATGCACCTGTTATCTCTCTCTGTCTCTCCTTCTCTCTCTTCCACTTCCTCTGTTTACCTTCGTCTTCGTCAGTTGCGTCAGCTTTCGACGTCAGCGCCTGTTCTCCTGTCACTCTGCTGACGTTCCCAGCTGTGACCTCGTCCCGTGTCACTGCCTGTCTTCGCCGGGTCAAAGGTCAAAGGCAGCGGGTTCCGAGAGTGTCTGTGACCAGGGAGATATTGGGGTCACTTGTGGTTGGGTGAAATTTGAGGGAGGGGAGATACGCACACAGACAGACACAGACACACATACACACGTATACGTATTAATGAAAATAATGTATCATGCACACACACACATGCATACACGTACATATATTAATGGAAAAAATGGATCATGCACACACAAACACACACAGACACACATGTACACATATGAATGAAAATGCATCAGGCACACGCACACACAAAACACACACATACACACATGTAGGCATATTAGTAAAAAAAATATATCATGCACAAACACACACACAAACACATACACACACACACGCACACATACACACACACACATACACACACACACACACACACACACACACACACATTTATTCACTCGCATATGTGTAGTTATATCTATATCTATCTACCTATCGATCGATCTATGTATTTGCCTATTGATCTTTGTATCTATCTATCTATCTATCCATTCATTTATGTACTTATTTTACTAATTTATGTCCATGAACATCAATCTATCTATCTATCTATTTATGTATCTATCTACTTATCTATTCACATACATTCATTTTTACTTACATATGTAAACATATCTATGTATTTATATATGTAACATATATATATATATATATATATATATATATATATATATATATATATATATATATATATATATATATATATATATATATATTATATATATATATATATATATATATGTAAACATATATATGTAAAATTATATATTTTATATATATTAACATATATATGTAAACTTATCTATTCATATATACATTCATTTTTACTCACATATGTAAACATCATAGCGTGTATCACATGCACAAGTACCCCTCCCCCTAGCCCCCCTCCCCCCTCCCCCCCAAAAAAAAAATCTAAAAAAAATCTTTAAAAAACAGCAATGGCATCCGAATCCTTCTACTCTTGAACAAAAGCCTATTGAAATTCATATCGTCTGACCTTGTTATTCTCCTCTAGTCTATCGGCGCGAAGATTGGTGTTGTGAACGGTTATAGCAGAGGAATTTCCGATGCCAAAAAAAGGCGTGTCGGCAACTGGTTCGTTTATCGGGGTTTTGGCGCGCGAAAAAAGGACGGATTCAAATTCAAATTCTTGGTGTGTGTTTTTTTTTAACCGTTATCGTTGTTATTGTTATCAGTTTTATTATTGTTGTTGTTATTATTGATATTTATTTTCATTTGTTATCACAGTAATACTAATAGTAATAACAATGATAATAATAATGAATAATAATAACAATGATAATAATAATAACAATGATAAAAATAATAATAATGACACTAATGATATGATAATGATAATGATAATAATAATAATAATGACAGTAATGATAATGATAATGATAATAATGATGGTATAATAATAATGATAGTAATGATAATTATCATTATTGTTATTATCATTATCAATACTATCTATTATTATGATGGTTATTCTTTTTTTTTCTTTTTTCCATAAATAATATTTTTATAGCATATGTGATATACGATACACTAAATGTTAGTACATTTCAGTCTCAAAATACGTTATATCACTTTTATTAGTGAAATTGTTATTATCATTATTATTTTTATTATTATCATTATTGTTATTATTATCATTATTATTATTATTATCATTATTGTTATTGTTGTTATTATCATTATTGTTATTATTATTATTATTGATATTATTATTATTATTATTATTATTATTATTATTATTATTATCATTATTATTATTATCATTATTATTATTATTATTGTTGTTGTTGATGTGTTGTTGATATTGTTGTTGTTGTTGATATTAATATTATTATCCTTATTATTATTATTATTATTATTATTATTATATTATTATTATTATATATTATTATTATTATATCATTACATTATTATTATTTATTTATTATATTATTATCATTATTATTATTATTATTATTATTATTATTATTATCATTATATTATTATTTATTATTATTATTATTATTATTATTATTATTATTATTATTATTATTATATTATTATTATTATTATCATCATCATCATTATTATTGTTGTTGTTGTTGTTATTATTATTATTATTATTATCGTTTACATTTAAAAATTCTTCATAGTAGTTATTACTGTTCATATGCATATAGGCTACACATGAAATATATTTTAGTAAAGTTAAATCTCAAAACGCTATTCCGTTTGTTATAATAATCATTTTAGAACAGAAAGGAAATACTATTTTTGTAAATGTAAATACAACTAAATATTTGTTTGGAATTTCTATATATTTGAGGGGAAAGGCCATATGTAAATGAAGTGTAAATGTAAATATTTTTTGTATTTCACGAACAATATCTTACAGCAGAGTGGAAATATTTTTCTATATACATGTAAATGTGAATTATATTTATATTGTAAATTATTTTAGATTTTAAATTATTTATTAAAATACATGTAAATTATTGATAATCATATTTGGAAATATGGTATATATTGAAGTAGAGTGAAATTATGTAAATAAAAAACGTTAATTTAAATGCAAATAGACTTAGTATTTCACGGAAATAACTGAAATGTAGATAAAAATATAGATATTCTTTTGTATTTCACGAAAGAAATCTTCAATGTAGATATACATATACATATACTTTTTTATTTCACGAAAACATGTTAAACATGAAGATAATAAGCCTTGTTTTTATCACGAAAATATCTCTATAGATATGAATATCCTTTGTCTTTTTCATAAAAATACGTTGAGTGTAAATATAAATCTAAAAATACTTTAGTCTATCAAGAAAATATCTTATATATAAATATGCTTTGTTTTTCCACAAAGATATCTTTAAGGTGAGCATAAAACTAGCAGTGTTTTGGTTTATCACGAAAATTTCTGAAAAAATATATATATGCTATATAAATATGCTCTGTTTTTTATCACGTAGATACCTAAAATATTTTTTAAAAATCTTTGTAACAAAGCATACCCAAGACGAGAAGTAAATATACGATCGAGTCTAAGATAATCTTACTTACTTACTTTCTTGTCTACTTACTTACATACCTACATACTTACACTCACAACCGAAAGCTTACTTACATACTTACACTCACAACCAAAAGCTTACTTACATACTTACACTCACAACCAAAAACACTCAACGAAAATCTTACATACACACACTACTTACTTACATACTTACACTCACAACCAAAAGCTTACACTCAACAAAAACTTACACTACACACACTCACAACCAAAAGCTTACACTCAACGAAAATCTTACATACACACACTCACAACCAAAAGCTTACACTCAAAAATCTTACATACACACACTCACAACCAAAAAAAACTTACTTACATACTTACACTAACAACCAAAAACTTACTTACATACTTACACTCACAACCAAAATCTTACTTACATACTTACACTCACAACCAAAAGCTTACATACTTACACTCACAACCAAAAACTTACTTACATACTTACACTCACAACCAAAAGCTTACTTACACACACTCACAACCGAAAGCTTACATACTTACACTCACAACCAAAAACTTACTCACATACTTACACTAACAACCAAAATCTTACTTACACTTACAACCAGAACCAAAAACTTACATACTTACTTACACTCACAACCAAAAGCTTAGAAATTGCATATCGGGAAACGCCAGTTGTCGAAGAATTTTCTCTCTGAAATATGATGTCGAATCTTGGGGTATTTTTTGCGTTCGTGTGATAAATGGGGGAATAGAAGGAGGGAGAATAAAAGCGGGGAATGAGAGAGAACGAGTGTAAAAGGCGAAAGAAGAGAAGTAAAAGGAAGGAGAATAAAAGGGGATGAGAGAGAAGAAAGATAATACTGAATGAGTGGAAAGTAATTTTGTGTGATAAATGGGGGAATAGAAGAAAGGAGAATAAAAGGGGGAGTGATAGAGAACGAGAGTGTAAGAGGCGAAAGAAGAATAAAGGAAGGAGAATAAAAGGGGAGATGATAGAGAACGAGAGAGAATATTGAAATGAATGGAAAGTAAATAAATGGGGGAATAGAAGAGGGAGAATAAAAGGGGAGTGATAGAGAACGAGAGTGTAAGGCCGAAGAGGGAATGAATGGAAAGTAAAATAAACGGGAGAATAAAAGGGGAGTGAGAGAGAACGAGAGATGATATTAGAATGAAGGTTCGTGTAGTAAATGGGGAAGTAGAAGGATAGAGAATAAAAAGGAGACAGAGAATAAGAGATGATACGAGAGAACGAGAGAATGGTTCGTGTATAGAGTCGGAAGAAGAGAAATAGAATAAGGAAGGATAAAAGGGGAAGTGATAGAGACCGAACGATAATACTGGAATAGTTCGTGTATGAAGAGAAGAAGAGAAATAGAAGGAGGGAGATAAAAAGGGGATAGAGAAAAAGACGTGATACTAGAAGGAATGGAAAGAAGGTTCGTGTAATAAATGGGGGAATAGAAGAAGTCAGAAGAAAAGGGGGAGGTGACAGAGAGCGAGAGAGAATACTGGAATGGATGGAAAATAAGTGATAAATAGGGGGAATAGAAAAGGGAAGAATGAAAAGGGGAACGAGAGAGAATACTGGAATAAATGGAGAGAAGGTTCGTGTAGTAAATGGGGAAGTAGAAGGATGAAGAATAAAAAGGAGATAGAGAATAAGAGATGATACTAGAATAAGAAGAAAGAAGGTTCGAGTAATAGCGAAAGAGGGGGAAACAAAGGAAGAGAAAATATACAGGGGAAGTGAAAGAGAACGAGAGATAATCCTGGAAAGAACGAGAAAGTAGAAGAAAGACGAGAGAAAAGGGAGAATGATAAACAGGCGAAACGAGAAGAAAACGAACAGATTTCATGAACCGTAAACGTAGAGGAATATAAGTGGAAAATTGGAAGAATGGAAAGAAAGAGGGAGAAAGACAAGGATGATAAAGATACGGGAAACTTTTCAGAAACAAATCCATTGGAATTATATTATGTCACTCTAAAGTCCCCCGGGCAGTTTATCACTTACACACGTACACACACATGGATATATGTTTATATATGCACACATGTATATTACACACACACACACACACACACACACACACACACACACACACACACACACACACACACACACACACACACACACACACACACACACACACACACACACATATATATATATATATATATATATATATATATATATATATATATATATATATATATATATATATATATATATATATATATATATATATATATAATATAAACAGGACAGAAAGCAAGCGAAGTGAAAAAGATTGAGAGAGAAAAAAAGGATGTGAAAAGAAAAAGAGAAAAACAGAGACATACAGAGATAGATAGATAGATAGAGATAGATAGATAGATAGATAGATAGAAGATAGATAGATAGATAGATAGATAGAGAGAGAGAGAGAGAGAGAGAGAGAGAGAGAGAGAGAGAGAGAGAGAGAGAGAGAGAGAGAGAGAGAGAGAGACAGAGAGAGAGAGAGAGAGAGAGAGAGAGAGAGAGAGAGAGAGAGAGAGAGAGAGAGAGAGAGAGAGAGGAGAGAGAGAGAGAGACAGAGAGAGAGAAAGAAGAGAGAGAGAGAGACAGACAGACAGAGAGAGAGAGAGAGAGAGAGAGAGAGAGAGAGAGAGAGAGAGAGAGAGAGAGAGAGAGAGAGAGAGAGAGAGAGAGAGAGAGAGAGAGAGAGAGAGAGGAGAGAACAGAGAGACAGAGAGACAGAATAGAGAAATATTAAGGGGGAAAGAAGGGAAGGAGAAGGATGCAAGGAGGGAAGAGAGGGAAGGAGGAAGGGAGAGGAAGGATGGAGAGAATGTGGAAGAAGAGGAGGGAGTATGGAAAGGATGAGAGACAGAGGGAAAGAGGAGGGAAGGTGGGAAGGAAGGGAGGGAAAGATGGAAGGGGGGAAGAGGAAGGGTGGGAGAGAAAGAAAAGGGAAGGAGGAAAACAGGCAAGGAAGGATGACAAGGAGGAGAAGAGAAGGAGGAAGGAGGAAGGGAAAGATGGGAGGGAAGGAAGAAGGAAAGGTAGAAAGAGAAGGGAAGAAAGAATGAGAGAGAGAGGAGAGAGAGAGAGAGAGAGAGAGAGAGAGAGAGAGAGAGAGAGAGAGAAGAGAGAGAGGAGAGAGAGAGAGAGAGAGAAGAGAGAGAGAGAGAGTATGGCAGGAAGGAGGAAAAGAGATGAACGATAGAGAGATAAAGAGAGAGAGAATGAAAGAAAAAAAAAGAAGAAGAAAAAAAAAAACACCCTACCCTCCACCCCCACCCCCCCCTCAAAAAAAAAAAAAAAAAAAAAAGCTGTTTGCGGGCGTGTGAGGTTGTAGGTGCCGAGGGTGGGGGGGGGGGGGGCGTTCACCCTTCACGCGCCCATTAATCACTGACAGACGATATGCTTCAGCAAAGGGGCGGCGGGATGTCTTCCTTACGTGGTCCCTCCGCCGCCCATCATGTCATGTGGGCGTGAGGTGCTTGTATCTCACTGATTTATTGAAGTTTTTTTTTTTTTTTTTCTTCCTGGATAGAAGGAGCTACAGAAACCGTGGAATTGAAGTGAAATAGAAAGATTGATAAAAAATGGGATAGGAGGATTGATAAAAAAAGGAATGAAATAGAAGGATTGTTAAAAAATTTGATAGGTTAACAAAGAATGGGATAGGAAGATTGATAAAAAAGGAATATAAAGATTGATAAAAAGGAATGGGATAGGTAGATTGATAAAAAGGATGAAATAGAAAGAATGATGAAGAATGGGATAGGAAGATTGATAGAAAGGAATTCAAATAGAAAGATTGATAAAAATGGGATAGGAAGATTGATAAAAAAGGAAATATACAGATTGATAAAAAATGGGATAGGAAGATTGATAAAAAAAGAACAGGATAGAAAGATTGATACAAAAGAATGGGATAGGAAGATTGATAAAAGAGAATGGGATAGGAGATGTTAAGAAAAAAATGGGATAGGAAGTTGTTAAAAAAAGATGAAATAGAAAGACTGATAAAAGAGAATGGGATAGGAAGATTGTTAAAAAAAATGAATAAAAGATTGATAAAAAAATGAAATAGAAAGATTGATAAAAAAAGAATGGTAATAGATTGAATAAAAGATTGGAATGGATAAAGGAAGATTGATAAAAGGAATGAATAGAAAGATTGAAAAAAAAAGTTTGAAATGGGATAGATTGATAAAAAAGAATACATAGATAGATTGATAAAAAAGAAGGAAATAGAAAGACTGAGAACAGAGAATGAAAGCCAAAGATGGATAAAAAAATGTAGCGTAGAGCATTGTTGTCCAAACTGGGGTCCGCAACATAGATCATAGGGGTACGTGAACAAACATGGAACACACACGCCTCACATCTCACATTAACTTAATTAATTTTCAAGGATTTTGTTATAAATTCATCTTTTTTTATTCGTGTACAAAATTCTAATTCATTGGCCAACACTTTTTCATAATTAGTATATTATTTTTATTATCCTAAATGGAACAGTTTGTTTAGCCATGGTGGGCGGGGGGGCGGGGGGTGGGGGGTGGGGGGGCGGTCCATGTGGGCGGGGGGTGGGAGGTGGGGGGGCGGTCATGGTGGGCGGGGAGGGTGGGGAGGTTGGGGGGCGGGTCCATGGTGGGCGGAGGGTGGGAGGTGTGGGGGGCGGTCCATGGTGGGCGGGGGTGGGTGATATGTAACAGTACGAGAAGTTAATAAAGGGTACAATAGGCGAAAATGTTTGGACAACACTGGTATAGAGGATAAGATGGATATGATATGAATATAGTGTATGGTGAGTTACGTTATGTGATGTAATATGATGCAGTAAAAGGGATTCTAAAACACCCGATGAACTGTGCAAAATCGTTTCCAAATTTCCAAATTCTTCTACTTTTGGAGGTCTTTGTTCAGGTACTATACTTTTCGAAAAGTCTTAGTCAAAGTTTCTTTATTTTTCGAGAAGTCTTCGTCAAAAATACTATACTTTTCGAGTTTTTTCTGCAAGTACTTTACTTTTTGAAGTCTTAGTCAAAGTTTCTTTATTTTTCGAGGAGTCTTCGTCTAAAAATGCTTTACTTTTCCAGGTCTTTTTTTCAGGTACTTTGCTTTTTGAAGTCTTAGTCAAAGTTCTTCTTTTTTTCGAGAAATCTTTGTCAAAAATACATACTTTTGAGGTTTTCTGCAAGTACTTTACTTTTTTGAAAGTCTTATCAAAGTTCTTTAGTTTTTTCGTGATGTCTTCGTCTAAAATGCTTTACTTTTTCCCAGGTTTTTTTCAGTACTTTTGCTTTTTTGAAGTCTTAGTCAAAATATTCTTTATTTTTCGAGAAGTCTTCGTCAAAAATTAGCTTACTTTTCCGAGGTTTTTCTGCAGTATTTTAATGTTTCTAAAGCTTAGTCAAAGTTTCTTTTATTTTCGAGATGTCTCCGTAAAATATTACTTTTCGAGGTCTTTTTGCAAGTACTTTTACTTTTTGAAGTCTTAGTCAAAGTTTCTTTATTTTTCGAGATGTCTTCGTCTAAAAATGCTTTACTTTTCCAGGTCTTTTTTCAGGTACTTTGCTTTTTGAAGTCTTTAGTCAAAGTTTCTTTATTTTTCGAGAAGTCTTCGTCAAAAATACTATACTTTTTGAGGTCTTCGTTGCAAGTATTTTACTTTTTGGTCTTAGTCAAAGTTTCTTTATTTTCGAGAAGTCTCTCGTCTAAAATACTATACTTTTCCAGGTCTTCTTTTTTCCGGTACTTTGCTTTTTGAAGTCTTAGCAAAGTTTCTTTTACTTTTCGTGATGTCTTCTCTATATATGCTTACTTTGAGGTATTTTTTCAGGTACTTTGCTTTTGCGAAATCTTAGTCAACAGTTTATTTTTTCCGTGATATCTTTCGTCTAAATATGCTTATTGAGCGTCTTCGTTGCGACACTTTTTACTTTTCGAAAGGTCTTAGTCAAAGTTTCTTTATTTTTCGAGGATGTCTTCGTCTAAATATGCTTTACTTTTTGAGGTCTTCGTTGCAAGTACTTTACTTTTCGAAAAGTCTTAGTCAAAGTTTCTTTTCTTTTCGTGATGTCTTCGTCTAAATATGCTTTACTTTTTGAGGTCTTTGTCCTTAAATATCTCTACTTTTCGAAACGGCTTCATCTAAATTCCTTTGTTTACGAGGTTTGGGGGGCAAATTTCTCTTATTTTCGAGACAATTCGTCCTAATTGGCTTACTTTTCGACAGGTCTTCATCCGAGTTATTTTACGTTTCGACATCGACCAAAATTTACTTTTTGACGTCTTCATCCGAAGCTGTTTATCAATTTGACATCGAAGCCAAAATCTTTATCTAACAAGTCTTCATCCGAATTATTTTACGTTTCGACCCAAAATCTTCCTTACTATTGTGATAACATTCATTAATCCGAAGTTATTTTACGTTTCGGGTCAAAATCTTTACTTTTTGACGTCCTTAATCGAATTAATTTAACAACGTTTCGATTATCCCCAAAATCCTTTAACTTGATGCACATCTTAAATTGTCCCGAATTATATTAACGATCGTCCCAAAATTTCTACTTTATTTCTGTACGTCTTAATTTCCGAATTATTACTTTACGTTTCGTCAAAAAATCTTAGCTTTTTGACGTCTTAATCCTGATATTTTACGTTTCGTACATTCGACCCAATAATCTTTATTTTTTCGAATCACAACTTCTTCATTTTCCGAATCTCATTTTACAATTTCGAGATAGCTTTGTCTTACATATGTTTTCTTCTCGAGAGATCTTTATCTTTAAATCTCTACCTTTCGCTACAGGGTTTCAGCCAATGTACCTTTTAACTTTTCGAGACCTTTTTCCTAAAATTGTTTACTTTTCTGAACAGATCATCAAATGCTTCTAGTTTTCGAGACACTACTTCGTCCAAAATCTTTCACACTTTGTTTATCGACAAATCCATTTCTTTACATTTCGAGACACTTCGTCCAAATCTTTACTTCCGACGGAATCTTCATCCAAATTCCTCTACTTTTCGAGACAAGACCTACTTCGTATCCCAAAAGTCTTTACTTTACGCGACAAATCTTAAAATTTCTTTTTAACATTTCAGACATCGTCTCAAAATGCTTCGACTTTTTCCGAATGCTCTCAACTGCAGACCCCGAAACCCCTCATGCATAACAAGGCACACGACAAATGGCCGCCGCTAGTGCCTTTTCTTTCCCTCTCCTCCTCTCCTCTCATCCTCACCTGCCCCCTTCCTCACTGTAGTAATTTGCTTCTCGTCGCCTCCTGCCGCTCCTCTCACCTCCACTCCCCCCCTCTCAACAGCAGAAACTTTGCCTCTCCGCTCTCCTGCTGCGCTCCTCCTCCCATATTTAACCTCTCCTCCTGCAGCAGAACTTGTTGGCCTCTCGCCCCTTCCCCCTCACTCCTCTCCTCCGCCTTTCCCCCTCCTCAACTGCAGAAACTTGTTCCTCTCGACTCTCCTCCCTATCGCTTCCTTCCTCCTGAACAGCAGAAACTTGGATCACCCTACTCGCCCCTCCTCCTCCATCCCTTCCCTCCCTCTCCTCAACTAGCAGAACCTTGTGCACTCTTCCTCCCCCTACTTTCCTCCTCTCATTCCTTCCTCCAAAGGCAGAAAACTTGTGGCCCTCCCTCCCTCTTCCCCTTCCCATCCTTCCCCTCATCCCTCCTCAGACAGCAGAAACTTGTGCACTCCGTCCGTCTCCCTCCTGCGCTCAGACTCCCCCTGCACAATCTCCTTCCTCCCCTCCTCAACTGCAGAACGTTGTGCCGTCCGCCATCCTCCCGTGTCTCTTCCCTCTCTCCCCTCCTTCGTCCTCACAACAGAAATTTGTTCCTCTCCGCCCTCCGCTTCCGTCCTCGTCTCACAAAGAAACCTGTGCCTTCTCACTCCTCTCACTGCAGAACTTGTGCAAGCCTCTGGCCGACCTCCCTCCTCCCACTCCTCAAACTGCAGAAACTTGTGCCCTCTCCCCTCCTCCCTCCTCCCTTTCCCCTCTTCTCCTTCCCTCCTCCTCCATCACTAACAGCAAAACTTGTGCCCTCTCCCCTCCTCCCGCCCTCAGCCCTCCTCAACTGCAGGACACTTGTACTCTCGCCCCCCATCCATCCTCCTCAATCAGACGAAACTTTCTGCCTCTCCCTCCCCCTTTCCCTTGCCTCACTCCTCCACAAACAACAGAAACTGTGCCTCGCTCAACCTGCATTAAAACGTTGTGCCCTTCTCGCGCCCCCTCCCGCTTTCCTCTTTTCGCACTCCTCTCCTCAACTGCCAGAAATTGTTCCCGTATCTCCTCCCCATGCTCCCATCCATACCCCTCTCATACCTTCCTCACCAAACTAGAAACTTGTTCCCGTCTTCCTATGCACCCCCCTCCGCCCACTCGTCTCACCCGCAGAAATTGTTCCTCTCTCCCTCCTTCCTCATTCCCTCCCTCCTCAACTGCAGAAACTCTGTGCGCCTTTACTTCTCCTGCCCTCGCCCTCCTCCCTTATCCCTTTCCCCTCCTCAACAGCAGGAAACTTGTGCCCTCTCGCCCATTCCTCCTGCTTCTCACCCGATACAACAGGCAGATAAACATTGTTCCAACTGTTACCTCTTCCCTCCCGACCTATCCCCCCTACCTCAAACCGGCAGAAACTGTGCCATCTCCGCTGAAGACAAAATACCCGAGCAAACTTTTATTCCTCTACGCGGACTGGACTCCTCGCGCCGTCTCTCTGGGTCTCTCTTCCCCGGGCTGTCGCGCCGTGAGAAGGCATGGCAGCGAGGAGGCTGGACTGACGCTTCTGCAAAGGCTGGGCGTGTCTCTGAGACGTAGAAAAGAGAAGAATAAAAGTATGCCAGAAACAGTTGGTAAATAATAAGGAGAAAAAGATGAACATGAGCTTGCTTGCGTGTGTAATCTATATATGTTATATATAACTTATCATCTATATATAACTTCTACTACCACCTTTATCTTATATTTATCTATGTATATTAACTATATATAAATATAATTATTAATACTATATTATATTATATACTATATATATATTATATAGTATATAATATAGTTACGTGTATTTAGTTATATATATTATATATATATTATATAATATATATAATATATTATATCATATATTATATATATATATATATACTATATATATATATAGTATAAGTTATATATATATATATATATTAATAATAGATAAATATGTGTGTGGTGTGTGTGTGTGGTGTGTGTGTGTGTGTTTGTGTGTGTGTGTGTGTGTGTGTTGTATATATGCATGTGTGTGTGTGTGTGTGTGCGCGTGTATGTATGTATATATGTATACCGTATGTATGCACAAGAACTCACGCATATACAGGTACACACGCGCACGCATCACCATCGACAGAAGTTGAAATGAAATGTCGTAATAACCATAATATGTTTGAATTTCACCAAACCGCGGCCCAACACCGGCCATTATAGGCTAATATCTAATATTTCAAGAGTCATTGAGAATTCTGGATTCATTTATATTTGTTGAATTCAGTTGGTGGCGTGCAATCAAAAAAGTATTCAGTAACGAAATTCTGTGTACAAAGTAAAATCAATAAATAGAGAAACAGTTGTACGTAAGTGTTGAAGGCAACGAGCTGTGAGAACGTGGTGTATTCTATAAATTTTTCTCACATTAACAGAGGGACCACACACACACACGCACAGCACGCAACGCCAAAGACAACCACACACAAACACAACAAACACAACACACACACACACAACAACACACATACATATCAACACAAATAACACACACACCACACGCACGCACGCACGCACACACACACACACACACACACACACACACCATACACACACACACACACACACACACACACACACACACACCACACACACACACAACACACGGTATATTCAAATTGCACACGATAAATTAAATCAGCGTTTTAACTGTATTAAATAAACAGACACAACCACAAATATAGATAAATAGATAGATAAGTACACAAGAATTAGTTAAAGATACAAACTGACAGACAGATAGACAGAGAGACAGACAGAAAGTCAGATAGATAGATGAATAGATGGACAGATGAAATAATTGGAACAGCTGATGGAGTGGAGCTTCGGGACGTGTCTGTCATTTCGGAAGATGTGTGGGAAATCTACAGCTGCGTCGAAAATTAAGGTAGACTGTGTGGTGTCAAGCGAATGAGAGGTAAGGACCTACTGAATGGAAGAGTAAAAGGTGGTTTTGCTTTTTTCGTATATGGAAATGAAAGAGTAAAAGGTGGTTTTGCTTTTGCGTATATTTTCCGTATATGGAAATGAAAAGTAAAAGGTGGTTTTGCTTTTTTCGTATATGGAAATGAAAAGTAAAAGGTGGTTTTGCTTTTTTCGTAAATGTAAATAAAAGAGTAAAAAGGGGTTCTGATTTTTTCGTATATGCCTACGAGAAAGTAAGAGGTGGTTCTCTTTTTTTTCGTATATGCTTAATTTCGTATATGGAAATAAAAGAGTTAAAGGGGGTTTTGCTTTATTTCGTAAATGCAAATAGAAAAGTAAAGAAAAGGTGCTTCTACTTTTTTCGTATATGCAAATAAAAGAGTTAAAGGTGTTTTTTTTTCGTATATGCAAATAGAAAAGTAAAGGGTGGCTATTTTTCCGTATATGCAAATGGGAAAGTAAAAGGCGGTTTTGCTTTTTCGTAATGGAAATAAGAAGTAAAGGTGGTTCTCTTTTTTCGTATATGCAAATAAAAAGTAAAAGGTGCTTCTACTTTTTTCGCTTATGCAAATAAAAGAGTTAAGGGTGGTTTTGCTTTTTTTTCGTAAATGCAAATGGAAGAGTAAGGAGGTGGCTCTGTTTTTCGTATATGGAAATGAGAAAGTAAAAGGGTGTTCAGTTTTTTTTTCGTATAAGCAAATAAAAAAGTAAAAGCTGTTTCTGTTTTTTTTTCGTATATGCAAATAAAAAGTAAAAGGTGCTTCTACTTTTTTTCGTATATGCAAATAAAAGAGTGAAAGGTGGTTTTGTTTTTTTTCGTAAATGCAAATAGAAAAGTAAAAGGTGGCTGTTTTTTCCGTATATGGAAGTGAGAAGTGAAAGGTGGCTCAGTTTTTTTGTATATGCATATAAAAAGCTTTTTTCGTATGAAACCATTCCCCGCGCTTAAAAAAGGAGAAAAAGAAAAAAGAAAAGAAGAAAAAAAAAAGAAAGGAAGAAAGAAGAAAAAAGAAAAGAAGAGAAAAAAATATGTATAATATATATAATATATATATAATATATATAATATATATATATATATATATATATATATATATATATACCTATATATAATATATACATATATATATATATATATATATTAATATATATATATCTATAAGATTACTTAGGCTAACATTGCTATGGTAACTCGCTGTTCGTTAACCTTGATACATGTTCTTGACCTGATTGCTTCATCATTTTAAGAGATGCTTCACAAACTGAAGTGCTATTTCTTCTCCAACTAAGTGCTATAATCTGCATCTAATTGCTGAATAGACAAGACTAGAATAATAGATGTGCAGTGCGAATATACGTGAGTGTGTGGACTGTGAAATGACTCGCTGAAATGACTGTTGGTGAAGTGACTGTGTTAGTGAAGTGTTGTGCTACAGATTAATTAACTTGTAAGTGAAGAGTAAATATGAAGTTGAAGGTATCTCTTGCAATCATATTTATTTCCTGTCAGTTAATTGCAGTTTCCCTTTTTTAATAGACGAGAAAAAATCTTGAAAACATATATTATAAACCTTGAAGTAATGAATTAATAAGCAATTAGTATTACAATCAAATTCATAATATTGAACTAATTTCTTTTTATATATACACATTTGTGTGTGTTGTGTGTGTTCGTGTATATATATATATATATATATATAATATATATATATATATATATATATATATATATATATATATATATATATATATATATATATATATATACATACCGAAAAAGAAAATCGAATGAGAGAGAGAGAGAGAGATAGAGAGAAAGAGAGAGAGAGAGAGAGAGAGAGAGAGAGAGAGAGAGAGAGAGAGAGAGAGAGAGAGAGAGAGAGAGAGAGAGAGAGAGAGAGAGAGAGAGGAGAGAGAGAGAGAGAGAGAGAGAGAGAGAGAGAGAGAGAGAGAGAGAGAGAGAGAGAGAGAGAGAGAGAGAGAGAGAGAGAGAGAGACAGAGAGACAGAGACAGAGAGGGAGGAAAAACAGAGCCATCAACTCAAAGGTGAAAGCAAAAGGGGAGAAGTGGGAAAAAGGAAGAATGGAAGAAAGAAATGCAAAGGTAAAAACAACAATAACAAACAAAGAAAGAGAAGCGAGAAATGTTTGGATATTTTCACAAACGGAGAAGAAAGAAAGAAAGAAAGAAAGAAAAAATAGAGGAGGGAACAAGGGGGGGGGGAGGATGCTGTAACTGTTCGTTAATAAAAAGGAAGTGAAGGGGAGAGAGAGAGAGAGAGAGAGAGAGAGAGAGAAGAGAGAGAGAGAGAGAGAGAGAGAGAGAGAGAGAGAGAGAGAGAGAGAGAGAGAGAGAGAGAGAGAGAGAGAGAGAGAGAGAGAGAGAGAGAGAGAGAGAGAGAGAGAGAGAGAGAGAACAGTGCATGCAGATGTAGAGACAATGGAAATAAATCATAAATCAATGTATATATATATCGAAATCTTTGATTTGACATTTAAACTATGTTTTCGTTGGACCAAGGAGCGATGTTGCCAAATCGCTAATATGCTATATATATATATATATATATATATATATATATATATATATATATATATATATATATATATATATATATATATATATATATATATATATATACATATACATATACACACATACATACATACATACACACACACACATACATATAAAAAAAAAAAAAATCTTCTAAACACTCCCGCTAAAATCAAGGCAGTCCGCCCATTCGCTCTCACAATTTAACACAATTTAGCAATATTGCCGGATTTCCTCCACGCGCCCATAAGCGAAATGGACGTCTTACGAGAAAGGGGAAAAGACGGCCGCTCCATTCTTCGATTTGCTCCGCCGCGAACAAGGTCAAGCGGGGTCATTCTTCCTCCGTAATATATATAAAAAAATTCTCCCTGAAATTCTGAAATGCTGAAAATCTCTCTCTGGATTTTTTTTTTCTCTTTTTGCACATCCGGGTTTCTGTGGCTGGGGGTAAAGGGGTGGGTGGGGAAGGGCCATGGGGGTGGGGTGGGGGGGTCACGGGTTGGGGTAAGAAGGGGGTGGGGAGGGTCAAAGGAAGGGGGGGGCATGGGATTTCTGGGTAGGGGTGGTGGGGTGGGGGTGGGGGAGGGGAAGAGAGGGAAGGGGAGATGGGGGGGAAGGGGGGGAGGGGGAAGGGGGAAGGGAGAGGGGGAAGGGGGGAGAAGGGGGAAAGGGGGAGGGGGGGAAATCGTAGCCATTTTTTTTTTTTTTTTTATATAATCATTGTATTCTCAATATTGTATTCTCATATTAACTGCTTTAAATAGTTTGGTTTACTAGTACTTATTGATTCTTCTCTCTGTCTGTCTCCCAGTTTATCTGTTCTCTCTGTCTCTCATTCTCTTTCCCTCTCTCTCTTTTACACACACGTCTCTCTCTCTCTCTCTTCTCTCTCTTCTCTCTCTCTCTCTCTCCTCTCTCTCTCTCTCTCTCTCTCGTCTCTCTATATATATTATATATATAATATATATATATATATATATATATATATATATATATTTCCCTTTCCTCCTCCTCTCTGTTTGTATTCATCCATCTCTGCATTTTGCTGTCTCTCTCTCTATCTATCTATCTATCTATCTTCCCGCTCATAAATGCCTCTCCATCTTAATTTGCATATGTATGTACGCACACACATGCAAAATATATGCACGTATAGAGGAAACAAATTTGACTAAAATGCTATTTTTTTTCTAAGACAAAGTACATAATATATTGTATCAGTGTTTAAGGAATATTTCATCCTAATGCTATTCTTAGTGATGCAGAATTATGATTTATAAAACAGGGATTTGTTTGGTATTATTTAAGAGTCCAGAAGAGTGTTCATTTCCTTTTTTTTCCTC
>NW_020870767.1:105020-110020 GCF_003789085.1 Penaeus vannamei | reverse complement strand
GCTCGCGATGACCCTACGACCTATTCTCACCCTTGTGGCGCCTTGACCTTACGTGTTCTTTTCCCTTGCTCGATCTCTTGACCGTGTCTATGTTTTTTCCCCCTTGTTTATCCTCTTCCTCTCCTGTGTTCTTCCTCTGTTTTTATCTTTATGTCACCATCTGGCTGACGCTCTCCCTTTCTTTCTCATTATCTTTATGTGTTTCTTTCTTTGTCATTTTTTTTTTTTCGTTCGTCCTTCTCTTCCGTCTTTTCTTTCTTCTCTCTGTCTCTCTCTCTCTCTCTCTCTCTCTCTCTCATCTCTCTCTCTTCTCATCTCTCTCTCTCTCTCTCTCTCTCCTCTCCTCTCTCTTCTCTCTCTCTCTCTCTTCTTCCTCTCGCTCTCGCTCTCGTTCTCCCTCTCTCTCTCTCTTCTTCCATCCATCCTCTCACTCTCTTCCTTCTCTGTGCTCACTCTCTCTCCTCATTCCCCTCTCCTCATATTCCTCTTCCCTCCCTTTTTTGTTTTCCTCTCTCCCTTTCTCTGTCCTTTCTTTCTCTCTCTCCTTCCTCCTTAACTCTATATCTGCCTTTCTCCCTCATCTCTTCTTCTTCCATTCCACTTCTCCGTTAAGTTTCCCACATCCCAGCCATCTCTCTCTCTCTCTCTCTCTCTCTCTCTCTCTCTCTCTCTCTCTCTCTCTCTCTCTCTCTCTCTCTCTCTCTCTCTCTCTCTCTCTCTCTCTCCCTCTCTCCTCTCTCTTCTTTCTCTCCCTCTCCCTCCCTCCCTCCCCTCCCTCCCCCCTCCCCCCCTCTCTCTCTCTCATCCCCAACTCCTTCCTTCCCCTCCATCTCTCCCCCTTCCCCCTCCTCCTCTCTCCCTTCCTCCGCATGATTTCCACCTGACACGAGAAACAAGAGGTTCCCCCTTGACCTTACTTATCAGAAGGAGAAGCTCGGGGTGATGTATTTCGCCTCGTGGAACTCAGCTGTAGTCTCCTCCGAGTCTCCTTGTATTTATACCCTGAAGTTAGTTTTTGATAAGCCGGCGTTTTGTGGGGTTTTGATAGCGTGGGGTGGAGGTGGGGTGGGGTGGGATGGGTGGGGGTGGGGTGGGGTGGGTGATAAGGATGGAAGTTGTTGTCAGTTTGAAATGGTTCGCGTGGCAGCTGTCGTGAGAAGGGTGGGTGGGGTGGGGGTGGGTGGGTGGGAGTGGGGTGGGGTGGATGGGTGGGTGGGATGGGGTGGGGGGTGGGTGATAAGGATGGAAGTGTTGGCAGTGTGAAATGGTTCGATGTTGGAGGTGGGGCGGGGGTGGGGGTGGGGTGGGGTGGGGTGGGTGGTAGGGTTGGGGTGGGTTGATAAGGATGGAAGTTGTTGGCAGTGTGAAATGGTTCGATGTTGGAGGGTATGGTTGTGAAAGAGATATTGATGATGATGGTTGTTGCAGTGATGATGGTTAATGATGATAATGGTCGCAATGACGATGATAATGACGATAATGGTTATTTCACTAATGATAGTTAATGATAATAATTGCAGTGATGATGGTTAATGATGATAATGATGGTAATGACGATGATAATGATGACGATGGTTATTGCTGTGATGATGGTTAATGATGATAATGATGGCAATGACGATGATAATGATAATGATGGTTATTACACTAATGATAGTTAATGATAATAATTGCAGATGATGGTTAATGATAATGATGGCAATGACGATGATAATGATCACGATAGTTATTACACTAATAATAGTTAATGATAATAATTGCAGTGATGATGGTTATGATGATAATGATGGAAATGACGATGATAATGATGATGATGGTTTTGCACTAATAATAGTTAATGATAATAATTGCAGTGATGATGGATAATGAAGATGATAATGGCAATGACGATGATAATGACAGTGATGGTTATTACACTAATGATGATATTCAATGTTAATGATGATAATGACGGTGATGGTTATTACACTAATGATAGTTAATGATGATAATGACGGTGATGGTTATTAGACTAATGATAGTTAATGATAATGATGATGTTGTAGGGAATGTTGTGAATGTCTGAAAAGTTGAAATGTTGTGAAAAGTTGAAGGATATGTTGCGAAAGAGATTGTAAGGATGACGATGATAATGATATGTTAATGATGATGATTATGTAATGGTAACTGATGATGATAATAGTGGCAATGGCTGACAGGAGAGAAAGACAGAGAAAGGCCAAGAACAGGATAGATGAAAAGAGAAAGGCAGAGAAAAGCCGATAATAGGATAAACAGAGAAAAGAATCGAGAAAAAAAACAAGATTCGGATAGACAGAGAAAAACTGAAAGAGAAAAGCCGATAATTGGATAGAAAGAGAAGAGAAAGACAGATAAAGGACAAGAATCGGATAGACAGAGAGAGAGACAGAAAAAACGGAAAAAGACAGAGAAAGACCGATAATCGGATAGACAGAGAATAAAAAAGACAGAGAAAAACCGATAATCGGATAGAAAGAGAAAAGAAAAACAGAGAAAGACAGAGAAAGACAGAAAACACGATAATCGGATAGACAGAGAAGAGAAAAAGAGAGAAAGGCCAAGAATCGGATAACCAACACGAAGCATAAATCGTAGAAAAAGGCATAGACAGAAGATCGAGAAGCGTGTTGCTGCCTCGCTAATCTCCTGACACAAAGAACGATAGAAAAAAGAGAAAAGAAAAAAAGAGAAAGAGGGATAGAATGAGAAAGAGAGAAAGAGAGAGAGAGAGAAAAGGGAAGAGGAAATTCTCGCCCTCCACACCTCATCCTTCAGATCTCCGCACAAAAGAACGATAGAAAAAAAAAGAATAAAGAGAAGAGAGGAGGGATAGAATGAGAGAGAGAGAAAGAAAAAAAGAGAAAAAGAAAAAGAAATGAAGATAGAATGAAAGAGAGAGAAAAGGGAAAAAAGAAGAATAAAAGAGAAAGAGAAAAAGAAAGACAGAATGAGAGGGAGAGGAAAGGCGGAATAAAAGAGAAAACAAGAGAAAGAGAAAAAGGAAGACAGAATGAGAGGAAGAGGAAAGGAAAAGAAGAGAAAAAGAAAAAGAGAAAAAAAGAAAGAAAGACAGAAAGAGAGAGAAAAAAAGGAAAGGGAAATCCTCGTCCTTCAGACCTCCTCCTCCCACCTATGTCCTCAACACCTCATCCTCAACACTTGGCCCTTTCCACCTCATCCTCCCCAACTCATCCTTCCCACCACATCCTCCACACCTCCTCCTCAACACCTTGCCCATTCCACCTCATCCTCCACACCTCATCCTCAACACCTCATCCTCCCCACCTCATCCTCAACACCTCATCCTTCCCACCACATTCTCCCACCTCATCTCTACCCTTCGAGATTCCGCCAGAGGGTGAGGTCCTCCTTCAACGCGGCGTTGTGTGAGAGAGACTCGAGGAGGAGATGCTGCTGAAGGACGCTGCTGCTGACGAAGCCACATTCGCTCGAGGGCTCTCCGTCGTGTCTGCTTTCTGAGGGAGAGAGAGAGAGAGAGGGAGGGAGGGAGGAAGGAGGGAGGGAGGGGGGAGGGGGAAAAAAGAAAACAAGAGAAGAGAAAAAGAAAGAAGACAGAGAGAGAGAGAGGAGAGAAAGGGAAAGGGAAATCTCGTCCTTTCAGACCTCATCCTCCCTACTTACGTCCCTCAACACCTTGTCCTCCACACCTCATCCTCAACACCTCAATCCTCAACACCAATCCTCCACACTCGTCCTCCTCACCAGATCCTCCACACATCATCCTCCCCACTACATCCTCCCCACCTCATCCTCAACACCTCTCCCTTTCTACATTATCCTTCACACTCATCCTCCAACCTCATCCTCACACCTCATCCTCAACTCTCCTTTCTACATTATCCTCACATCCTCATCCTCCCCCCAATCCTCCACACCTCATTCCTCACACACCTCATCCTCCCACCTCATCCTTCCACACCTTACCCATTCCCCTCCTCCTCCACACCTCGTCCTCTACCCTTCGAGATTCCGCCAGAGGGTGAGGTCCTCCTTCAACGCGGCGCTGTGTGAGAGAGACTCGAGGAGGAGCTGCTGCTGAAGGACGGTGCTGCTGACGAAGCGACATTCGCCTCGAGAGCTCTCCGCCGTGTCTGCTTTCTGAGGGAGAGAGAGAGAGAGAAGAGGGAGGAGAGGGAAGGAGGGAGGGAGAAAGAGAGGGAGGGAGGGATGGAGGGAGGGAGGGAGGGAGGAAGGAGGAGAGAGAGAGAGAGGGAGGAGGAGGGAAGGAGAGGAGGGAAGGAGGGAAGAGGAGGAGGAGAGGAGGAGAGAGAAGAGAGAGAGAGAGAGGAGAGAGAGAAGAGAGAAGAGAGAGAGAGAGAGAGAGAGAGAGAGAGAGAGAGAGAGAGAGAGAGAGAGAAGAGAAAGGAGAGAGAGAGAGAGAGAGAATCGCGAAGGACTTACGAAACAAGTGAGAGCTCTTCAGGTCAGCGGTCCCGTGGGTCAGCGCCAACGAGGAGGCACACTTTGGCACTTTGTACTTCGCAATCCTGAGGAGATACGAGTGTCTTCCGTTCGGGGGGTCAAGGGTCAAGGGTCAAGGGTCAAGGGTCAGGGGGTCAGGAATTATCTCCATTTACTTGATTGAGGTTGAAATGGAATCTAATATTTAGGCCTAAGATGAGAATAATTACCCCTTTTTTTTAAAAATGAGATGAAGAGGCTTTGTATAAAGTATTATAGCTGTGAGGAGCCAGATTATGGTAGTGTTATCATCATCCTCATTGTTATTATTCATTGTTATATAATTATCCGTATTGTTATTAATATAATTATCATTAGTGGTATGTATACAGTATTTTGGCTTTACGCTGAGTCACCTTCCTCTTTATATCTTGTTATTTGTTTATATCTTGTTATTTCTTTATATATTGTTATTAATATATTTATCATTAGTGGTATGTATCAGTATTTTGGCTTTACGGTTGAGTCACCTTCCTTTATATTTATTTGTTTATATC
>NW_020870767.1:90020-102520 GCF_003789085.1 Penaeus vannamei | reverse complement strand
NAAAGAGAGAGAGTGGGTTGGGAGAGAGAGAGAGAGAGTAGAGAGAGAGACGAGAGAGAGAAGAGAGAGAGAGAGAGAGAGAGAGAGAGAGAGAGAGAGAGAGAGAGAGAGAAGTGAGAGTGAGAGAGAAGAGAGAGAGAGAGAGAGAGAGAGAGAAGAGGTAGAGATGAGAGAGAGAGAAGAGAGAGAGGAGAGAGAGAACAGGAGGGTGGAGGGAGAGAGAAAGAGAGACGAGAGGATGGATTGGAGAGAGAAGAAGAAAAAAAAGGAGAAAGAGAAAGGATATTGATACTTGAAAGAGAGTGACTAGAAAGAATTGACACTCGTGAAATACAAAGACAAATGAGGGGGGATGCACCAACGGACAATTGCAGGGAAAATGAAGAGAGAGAGAGGGGTCGGGAAAGGGTATTTCATATATTACATTATTATTTTATTATTATATTCACATATTTTATTATTATTAATTATTATATATTATTACTACATCATCCATTATTATTATCCATTATTTCTATTAATCATTAATTATTTTATATATTATTATTATTGTAGTTGTTATTCCTAATTATTGTTATCATTATTATATAAAAGTTTATATTTGTTGGTCGTTTGTTATTTTGCTTCTTTAGCTATTATCATTATCCTATAATAATTATGTCTATGTTTTTATTATTATTATTATTATCACAGTTCATCATCATTATCCACACTTTACTATCTCAAACCATCATTATTTATCTTTTTCTCCATATCTATTATCTGTTGTTTTATTTTGCTGTTCTCATTTTGTTATTGTTATTATGATATTGTTATTGTATGATTATTCTAATCTATCATTGGCGATTTATTTTCTTTCCTAGAGTCTATTACCTATTATTTATTATTTTTCATTATTATTATTTCATGGCATTGACTGGGTTATGCATTATTAGTAAATCAATTATTTTGCATACTATTATTGTTATTGTTATTATTAATTATTATTATTATTATTATTATTATCACTATTACTATAACTACTACGCACTACTACTTACTACACTACTACTACTCTATCATCGTTAATCGTTATCTAACATTATTGTTGGTTGTTGTTGCTGTCATTTAATTATTTTTATAATATTTTAGAATATTATTCATTGTTTATTAATCATTACGCATTAATATCCTCTAATATTTATCGTCCACTTGTTATTGTAAACCAATATTATAACTGTTATTATTATTATCATTATAATCATAATCATCATTATCAAAACCTTCAATATTATCATTATTACTTTTGATATTATCATTATCATTATTATTGTTATTATTATTATTATCATTATTATTATTGTTATTATTATCATTATTACCGTCAAAATCCCATAAATTATTGGTGATTATTATAATCATCATCTCTATTATTATGAGATTTATTTTCCTTATGCATCTAAACCTATTACTGACTGCTGTTGGCTGCTGCTTTTACTATTACTACCAAGTACTAGTAAGTAGTACTACTAACTGCTACTCTTTTATTACTATTTATACATTTTTCACCATTATCAATCATCATTATTATATTAATAATGAACATAGGGCCAAACTCATCATTATTACTGTCACTCTTACTATTCATATTACTTTTGTTGTTATCAATATCATCTATCTATCACTCCTTATTTGTATTTTTTTTTTGGGTTATTATTATCTTCTATTATCATTTTTCTATTATTATTACTATTATTATTATATTATTATCATTATTACTATTATTATTGGTTATTATCAACATTATTATTATTATCATTAATTATTATTTATTACCATTTATCAATCTCGTCCATAGTTTATCACTGTTATCAATTTCCATCACCATCCTTATCACTATCAGTATTACTATTATGATCATTGTTATAACAACTACTATCATCATCATCAATATTAATCGACAAATCATTTATCTTTTATGCTGTTTTCATTTAGTATTAATGCTTATTATCATTAGTATCATCCTTATCAATGACAATTATCCATTCTTATATTATCCAATATATTACCATTATTGGCTATTATTATCATCATCATTTATTGCTTTTATTATTATCTATTATCATTATTGCCTATTAGTTATCATCATTATCTTTATAATCATCACTTTTCACTCTTTGATTACTGATAACTCCTACTATTTATAATTACTATTAACATTATTAGTCCATTACTATTCAATGATTATTACCAATAGCTAGTTTTATCTATCATTACTATTGATTGGTATATTACTATTTTCCTTATTATTTCTGTCATTATTATCATTATCAATTTATTATCATTTAATATCATTATTATCATTACTATCAATTATTGATATTAAAATCATTTTATATCATCATTATTATCATTATTATATTATTATTATCATTATTATTATTATATTATTATTGTTATCCATTATTATTATTATCATCATTATCATTATTACTGATTATCAATTATTATCATCCTTATTATAATTATGCATCAGCATATTATTGTTGTATTAATCATTATTATTACATTATCATTATTATTATCATTATTATTATCATATATTATTATTATTATCGTTATTATCAATTATCAATTATTACTTCATCATTGTTGTTTATTATTATTATCATTAATTATCATTATTATTATTGTTATTATTATTATATTATTATCATTAATTATTTATTATCATTATTATCATTATTATCAATTATTATAATTAATTATTATTATTATTATTATTATTACTAATTATTAATTATTATTATTATATTATTATTATTATTATTACCATTACCATTATCATTATCATCATTATTTTATTATCATATCATTATCATTATTTATTATCAATGTTAACATTTCATCATATCTACTAATCTCTATATCAAGATAATCATTACGACTGCTATTTTTGTTGTTCTTATAATGTTATTATTATTATTACTCTTATTGTTATCATTGGTTATATTATGATAATCATTATCATTATTATTATCATTATTATTATCATTATTACTATTAATATTATTTTATTATTATATTATTATACTATTATATTGTTATCATCATGCATTATCATTTTTATTGTCATTATCATTATATACTATCATCATTATTTGTAGTACATTTTTATTATTTTATTGTTAATATTATCATTTTACTAACATTAGCATTATTAGTATTAGTATTTGTATTATTTCTTATCATTATCCTTGTCATTACTATTATCATTGTTATATATTCTTTTATTGTTATTGTTTTGATTACTATTATTTTATTATTACTATTCTATTATTACTTATATTTTATATTATTATTTTATTACTTTTTTATTATTATTATTATTCATTTTATTATTTATATTATTATATTATTATTATTATTATTAATTAATTATTATTTTAATTATTATTATTATTATTATTATTATATTATTATTATTATTATATTATTATTATTATCATTATATTATCTCATTATTAATTATATTGCCGTTATCATTGCTATAAATGCAAATGTCAAGTACCTGTATCTTACTATCGTTATCGTCATCAATATTTTTATTTCCATTATCTTTTCTTCTATCATCTTCATGATCTTTATTATTATTATAATTCTTATTTCTATCATTATTGATTATTTTTATCAATATCATCATTATCATTATCATCATTATTATTATCATTATTATCATTATCATCATTGTAATCATTATTATTATCATTATTGTTATTGTTATAATTATCATGATTTTCACTGTTATTATTATCATCATCACTATTAATATTATCATCATTATCATTAACGTTACTACCTTCTCCTGCCTAGTATAATTTTTGGTAATGTTATAATTTTTATTAGTTTGTTTTCAGCTGTTATTTATTTCATTTACAACTATAATTATCATATTATCATCATTTATCATTATAAACTATTATCATTGATATTGAAGCTGTCATTGCTTTTTATCATTATCACGGAAACTTTCATGATAATAGTAATTTTGTAAGTAATGATGATTGCAGTGATGAAAATAAGAAATGATGATGATGTTGATGGTAATGATAATGCAGACAAAGATAACATTGTTCCTCCTCACACATTCCCGTAAACAGCCTTTCTCTACAACCTCCCTCCCCCTCCCACTTACCCCACTCCCCCCTCCCCTTCCACTCTCCTTCACCCTCTCCTCCTCATTTCTCCCCTTTCCCCACATTCATTTTCTCCTTCCTATCCCCCTACATCCCATTCCTTTTCTCTCTCTCTGCTCTTCCCTTTTCTCTCCCACAGTTCTCCCAGATTTTTTTTGCCTCTCACCAAATTTTCCCCGGTCAGTATTTCCTTTTCACCCCTTTATATTATTTGATTATTAATATTTTTGTTTGTTTGTTTTGTTTCTACCTATCTCATCTCCCTTTTCCCCTCCCCCTGCATATATCTACCCCCCCTCTTCCCCCTTCTCTCCCCCTCTAATCTAACGAAGACCACAACAATAACAACAAAAATAAAAAACAAACAAAACCAAACAAACACCCCAAACAAAAAACAAAACAAGACCGAACCCCCCCCCCCCCAAAAAAAAAAAAAAAAAAACAGCAATAAATGACGAGCGTTTGGAAGGATCTCAAAGAAAATTAATACTGTCATTAGCAGGTGACTTGTGCGTCGGTTTCCTGATACCGCTTAGTGCCCTCAACCCTTATTATGCCTTGCGCCGCTCCGATTGCGCGCCGCTCCGCTTTAAGGCCGGTTGTTTGGGTGCGTTTCGGGGACGGCTTGGATATTCGGGTCCTGGGCTGACGTTTGCGTTCTTCTGTCTGTCTGTTGTTGTTTGTTTGTCTGTCTGTCTCTGTCTGTCTGTCTGCCTCTGTCTGTTTGTCTGTCTGTCTGCCTCTGTCTCTGTCTGTTTGTTTGTCTGTCTGTTTCTCTGTATCTGTATGTCTCTCTGTCTCTCTCTGTCTCTGTCTGTTTCTCTATGTCTCTCTATGTCTGTCTCTCTGTCTCTCTGTCTCTGTCTATCTGTCTCTGTCTGTCTGTCCCTGTCTGTCTGTCTTTGTCTTTCTCCGTCTCTGCCTGTCTGTCTCTCTGTCTCTGTCTGTCTCTGTCTTTTTGTCTGTCTCTGTATGCCTGTCTCTCTGTCTTTCTCTGTATGTCTCTGTTTCTGTCTGCCTCTCTGTCTCTGTTTCTCTGTATCTGTCTGTCTATGTCTCTGTCTTTCTCTATATGTCTCTGCTTCTGTATGTCTGTGTCTCTGTATGTCTCTGTCTTTGTCTGCCTCTCTGTCTCTCTGTATATGTCTGTCTATGTCTCTGTCTTTCTCTATATGTCTCTGTATGTCTCTGTCTCTGTCTGCCTCTCTGTCTCTGTCTCTCTTTTCTAAGAGGTGGGGATTGATTGTTCTTTGCGCATACACACGTATCAACACAAAATCATACACACACACACACGTGTATACATATCTGTGTGTGTACGCACTGAATTATAGTAGTAAGACCGTCGGTTTATGCACATCTATCATTTACCTAACAATCCGAGTGGGGGGGGGGTCTAGAAGGAAAGTAGGAAGCGAAGGAGAAAGAAGGGAGAGGGAGAGAGAGGGAGGGAAAGGGAGCTTCAAGAAATGGTGATGGGGAAGGGAAAACAAAGGAGACACAAAGGGAAAAGGGGGATTGGGAATAGGAGAGGGAGAGCAAAAGGGAGGGAAGGACTCAGAGGGGAAAAAGGGGGATGGAAGAGGGATGGATGGGAATAAGGGGACGAAGGAGAGGGGTAAGAGGAAGGGAAGTGGGAGGGAGCAGTGGTAGGGCATAGAATGAAAAAGAATTAATATATCTATGGAATATTTGGGAGTTTGAGGGGGTTGTAGAGACGGGAAGGGAGAGGTAGAGGGAATGGCAGAGAAGAAAAGGGAGAAGGAAAGGGAAAAAATGAAGAAAAAAGACGAGGAAGAAAGAGGGAGAGAGGAGAGAGGAAAAAACTGTAAAATTTCCTCAGGCCTTTTTAGATCATCATTATTTCTGAAACCATGCATAATCCATTAGTATTGTTATTGTCTAAGTTAGTCTTATTAACAATACCGTTTTTTTTTTTATTGTTATCATCATTACATTTTTCTTAATATTCATTATCATCATTATCTTTATAAATGGTTGTTTATTATCATTACTAATTGTTATTATTATTGTTACTATTATTATTTATATTTATTATTATTATTATTATTATTATTATTATATTATTATTATTATTATTATTATTATATTTATTATTATTATTATTATTATTATAATTATTATTATATTATTATTAATTATTATTAATTATTATTATATTATATTATTTATTATTTAATATTATACTATTTTATTATGTATTATTATCATTATTATTATTATTATCATTATTAATTATTATTATTTATTGTTATTGCTATTTAATTGTTATTATTACATTATCATTAATTATTGTATTTTATTACTATCATTATCATTATTATCATTATCATTATCATTATATTATTATCAATCATTATTGTTATTGCTATATCATTATTATTATATTATTATTATTATTATTATTAATTATTATGTTATTGTTATATTATCATCATTATTATTATTATTATTATTATTATTATTATTATTATTATTATTATTATTATTATTATTATTATTATTATTATTATTATTATTATTATTATTTATTATTATATCATTATTATCATTATTATTCATGTATTATTATTATTATATTATTTATTATTATTATTATTTATATTGTTGTTGTTGTTTTGTTGTTGTTGTTATTATTATTATTATTATTTTATATTATATTATTCATTATTATATTATTATTATTATTATTATTATTATTATTGTTATTGTTATCATTATTATCATTATCATCATTATCATTATCATTGTTATCATAACCATTATCATTATTATCATTATTTTCTTATCATAATGATCATTACTGCTATTATCATTAACATTATTATTCTCATTATTAATATCATTATTAGCATTATCATAATAATCATTATATTATAATCACTATCAACATTATCGTTATTATCAGCATCAACATTACTTTTATTATCATTTTTGTTACTTAAATTTTCATTTTAGAAAAAAATAAACATAGATGGGAATATATATCATCACAGTACATAGGAGATATTTGACATATTTTCTACATGTATACGGTTAATCAGTCAATGTCTCATTTTATTACTATCATTATCATTATCATTGATATCATCATTAGATTATCATATTATTAACCACTGTTATTATCATTATTTATTGTTATATATATTTTATATTATCAATAGTATCATATATTACTTCTATTATGATTGTTGTTGTTATCATTATCATAATTATCAATATTATCATCATTATCATTACATTACCAATATCATTGATACTATGATTACTATTTTTATCGAAATTACTTTGATCATCAATATTATTATTCTCCATTATTACAATAATCATTGTTATGTATTTTTTATTGTTTTTTTTTTTGTCATTGTTATTAACTATTTTAATCGTTATGAATTGTTGTTGTTTTCATTACTACGATTTTCATTATTTGTTTGATTTGCTTTATCATCACTGCTAGGCAAATTATTTTTTAATATTCCCATTGCTATCATCATTGAAGAAGAGGAACTAGGAGGAGGAGGAGGAAGGAGGAGGAGGAGGAGGAGGAGGAGGAGGAGGAATAATGATAATAATATAAGAAGAAGAAGAAAAAGAGGAAGAAGAAGAGTCGGAGGAGGAGGAGAAGAGGGAAGAAAATGGGAGGAGGAGGAGGAGGAGGAGGAGAACGAGACGAAAGAGAAGGAGAATAAGAGAGGAAATGAGAAGGTAAATGAGAAGGAGGAGGAGGAGGAGGAGGAGAAAGACGAATTAAAAAGAAGAAGAGGAGGAAGAGGAGGAGGAGCGAGAGGGGAAGGATTCACGTTCAGTCCAATTTAAAAACCTAATTTCCTCTGATTAATGTTATGATTGATAGGCCTGCTGCAGCCCAGACAAACTTATCTCACTCTCTCTCACTTCCCTCTCTCTTTCCTTTCCCCCCCCAGCCCCCAAGCCCTCCTCTCCAGGCCCATCTGCCAGGCTATCTCATTCGCTTTCTTCTGTTCCCTTTCTCCCCCCCCTCCCCCTTCCCACGTTTCTCATTCTTTCCCACTTAGATAGACTCCCTGTTTCAATCTCTCTCTCTCTCTCTCTCTCTCTCTCTCTCTCTCTCTCTCTCTCTCTCTCTCTCTCTCTCTCTCTCTCACTCTTCTCTGACTCTCTCTTTCGATCTGGTTCGAAATTTCCCCCCTTTCCTCTCCCCATCTCCCTTAATCCCTCCCCCACCATCTACTACTCCCTCTCCCGCATCCCTATCGACCTCTTTTTTAATTTCTCTTTTCCTCTATCCTTTCTCTCATCCTCTTCTCCCCCCGCCTATTCCCCATTCCTTCTTTTGTCTGCTCAAATCAGTTATCTTATTTTCCTCACTTCCTCTTTCTCGCACCTCCTCCCTTCCTTCTTTCCCCAATTTTCCCGTCTTCTTCATCTCCCTAAATCCCCATTTAACCCCCCTCCCTCCCTCCTCCCTTCCTCTCACTATTTCTTTACTCTCCTTTATCATCTTTGTCTCTCCTCCCCCTTTTCATAACATTCTCTGTTCTCCATTACCTTCTTTCTCTTTCTCTTCTCCCTTTTTCTGCCTCTTCCCAGTTCTCTCTATTTTCATCTTCCTTTCCCCTCCCTCCCCCTTCTTCCTCTCTCCATCTCCCCTCCCTTATTTTGCTCTCTGTTTCCCTCTCCCTTCCATTCACCTGCTTTTTCGATGTTTCCCTTTTCTTTCCTTTCCCTTTCTCCCTTTCCTCTCCTTCCTCTTCTCTCACTTCCCATACCCTATCCCCACCTTTCCCCTCTTCCTCCTCTCTCCATCTCCTCATACTTCCCCTTCTCCCTTTTTTCAAACTTTCCCTTCTCTTTCTTTCCATCTCCCTTATCAATCCCTTCTTCTTTCTATATTCATCTATCCCCTCTTTCATTCCATCTGCCTCCTGTAATTCCTTCTCTCTCTCTCCATCTCCTCTCCTCTCCCTCTCTTACTTTGCATCTCCTTCACTCCTCCCTCTTTCTTCTGTCCTTCCCTGTCTCCCTCTTTCGTCTTCTTTTCTCCCCTTACTCCATCTTCCTCTCCCATCTTTCCCTCTTTCCTTCCCTTCCCCTCCCCCTCCTCTCCTCCTCTCTCCCCTCCCTCTTCCTCTCTCCCCTCCTCCTCCCTCTCCCTCCTCCGTCTCTCACCTCCCTCCTTCCTTCTCCACCTCTCTCTCTCCATTCCTCCCTCTCCCACTCCCTCTTCCCTTTCCCTCTCTCCCCTCCTCTCCACCTCCCTCCCCTTCCCCTCTCCCCTCTCACGAAAGAAAATCTGGCCAGCGTGCTCTACCAGCCTCGCTATTAAAGACAGAATGGGCAGGATTGCTTTGTGGATTAGGGTTGTCATGCCCAGGCTACTGGTGATGGATGACTGAGTGAACGCATGGACCAGAATCTTATTTTCTCCATAGCTTTATGAGTCTTATTGGTTTAGTTTTTCTTCTGGTGGTGTCTGGGGGTGGGGGGGGGGGGAGGGAGGAAGGAGGAGGAGGAGGAAGGAGGGAAGTTTTTGTTTCGTTTTTTTGTTTGTTTGTTTGTTTTTGTTTTTGCTTTTTTGTTTTTGCTTTTTTGTCATGTCTGTTGCTGAGTTGTTTTCTTTCTTTTTGTTACTTTTATACTTAAGTGAAGATTTTAAAAGAGTTTTTTGTTGATTTTATTAATGATAATGGCGATGGTAGTAACTGTAATAAGCAATGATCTCCATTATCCTTATTGTTTTCACTATTATGATCATAATCATCATTACTATTATCATAGTTATTATCATTATCATTTTTATCATTATTGTTATTATCACCTGCATCATTATCATTATTATCATATTCTTTATTATTATCATCATTCTCATTATCATCATTATCATTATTATCATTATTACTATCAGTATTATCATTACTATTATCATTTTATCGTTATTACCATCATCATTATCATCTTAATTGCTGTCATTACTGCTACCATGATTATTATTATCATTATAATCATTATATTTTATCATCACTGTTATTGCTGTTATTATCATTATTCTTTTTATCATCATCATTATTATTCATATTATCAATATTAATACCATTGCCATCATTATCATCATTATCTATCATTATCATCATTATTATTATCATTATTATCATCGTTATCATCAAATTCACTATTGTTATCCCTTTTATTATCAACATTACTACCATTAATCTTAATATCTAAATCAGGGTAGTATCGTTATGATTACTCTTATGATAATTATGTTTATCGTTATTCTTATCCTTATTATTATCATTATTATTATTGTTACTATTATCATTACTATTACTATCATTATTCTCATAATTGTTGTTATTATTCTTATCATCATTTCTGTTATTATCATTATCATCATTGTTATTGTTGTTGTTATTAATATGATTATTTTGTATCCTAATCATTATTGCTTGTATTATCATAGTAATAACTATATTATCATCATTTTTATTCTTATTCATTTTTCTTAATCTTATTCTTATCATCATTATTGTTATTATTATTGTTTTTGTTGCTGTTATCATTACTATCATGATTATCATTATAAATGTTATTGATATCATTATTGCTATCATTTTCTTTAGTATTCTTATTATCATCAGTTATTATCAGTTTTATCCTAATTGCTTATCAGTATTAGTATCACTACAGCTATCATTATTATTGTCATTATTTTCATCATAAGCATTATCATCATTATCATCATATTTTTACATTACTCTCATTATCATTATTATTGTTATTGTTTCCATTATTATTTATCATTATTATTATTATTATTATTATTATTATTATTATTATTATTATTATTATATTATCATCATCATATATTATTATCATTATCATTATTATTTTTTATTATCATTATTATTATTATTATTATTATTATTATTATTATTATTATTATTATTATATATTATTATTTTATTATTATTATTATATATTATTATTATCATCATCATTATTATCATTATTATCATTATTATCATTACTATCATTATTATTATCATTATTTTTTATTATTATTATTATTGTTATTATTTTATCATTATTTTATTATCATCATTGTTATTGTTGCCATTATTATTGTTATTATTATTATTATTATTGTTATTATTATTATTATCATTATTATTATTATTATTATTATTATCATTATTATTATTATTATTATCATTATTATTACTAATATTGTCATTATTATTAATATTTTTGTTATTATCATTATCATTATTATTATTATTAATACTATTATCATTATCATTATTATTATCATTATCATTATTACCATTTCCCATCAGCAGTATCACCATTATTACTATTTATGGTATTAGCATTATTAACATTTATTTTCATTGTCATTATCATTATTATGATATTATCATTGTTATTCTAATTATGATAATCAGCACCATAATAATTACTAACATGATCATTCTCTTTGTCAGGATTATTGTTATCCTTATCAGTATCATCATCGTTGATATGATCATTATTATCTTTTTTTTCATTAATGTAATTATCATCATTATCGTCATATTTTTTATCATTATCATTATTATTATAATTATTTTTTCATCATTATCATTGTCTTTAATTTGAATTTCTTCAATTATTTATTACATTGTTATCATCATTACTATCATCAACATGATCATAATCATCCTCATTTTTTTCACTATAGTTATCACTGTCCTTGGTTTTGTAATTATTTCTCTTATCACTATAATTGTTATTTCATCTCTGTTGTTATCATATATAATCATTACCAATGTCATTTTCCATTATCATTATCATTATAATCTTTAGCTATTACCGCTGACATCCTTATCACTGCAATCCATATCATTATCTCTAATATCGTTGTCATTGTCATTATCATCATTTCTATTTTTATCATTGTTCAATCGGTTGTTATTTGTTTCTTGATATCGTGGTTATGATCATATTTTGTCAGTTCTATAAGGAAAACCATTGTTATTATCATCAGTATAATGAAAATAATTGCTATAGCAATAAAGATAATCGTTTTTATGACAGAAATAATGACAGGAAAGAAATATTGATATTATCTAGTGTAATATTATGAGGAACAGGAATCACAATAATGATAATGTTGACAGCTAACAAATTAATTAGGTTAATCAATTTCTTTTGTCGTTTTCTTCCGTTTGTCTGTATCAATACATTACTTGTACAGTATAGTGACCAATAAGTCACAGATCCAATAGGTAAACTAAAACAACTCTGCAATGAATTCTTTATTTACTTACAACTATGATAGTAGGG
>NW_020870767.1:32500-49524 GCF_003789085.1 Penaeus vannamei | reverse complement strand
CACTGTTATCCTTTTTCTTCAGATAGTGAACACACATCCTTTTTCTTCAGTGAACACACTTATCCTTTTTCTTCAGAGTTCTTCTCAGATACACACTTTATCCTTTTTCTTCAGATAGTGAACACATCCTTTTTCTTCAGTGAACACCTTTCTCAGATAAGAAAGTGAACAGAACACACTTTTTTGTTAGATAAGAAAGTGACACCGTTTGGTCGTACCTTATATGTAAAGTGCCATCTTCCTCTACCGCAAGCGGCGACGGCACATGTTTTAGGTTTGTTTAGCCACAGACGTAGTGCAATGCTTGTGCTCCTGCCACCAGAGCCAGCATCGCGGACACAGCAGTCGGCGACGCTGCTTAACAGGCTGCTCAGGGGTATCTATATGCACAACCATGTTACTACTACTACTAGTAGTATCTACGCTACTACTATCTGAGATAACTGAAGCTCTAACGCCCAGCTATCTGAATCGTACCGATAGTACTCCCACCGTGGTATGGGCGTCTTTCCGGACCTGTGGACGGCTTCCCGGACCACCTGAACAGCCACCAAAGGGCCCTACTCCTGGGAAGTAACAGCGCGCAGCCAAGATTCGCAAAACAGCAAAACCTATGGAGTTTTCTTCCGATGAAATCATTTAAGATTAAATACACAAAGGATAAATTAAGATGATTTTAACATTAAAATACTACGAGACCATTTATAACCTAGATACCACAAAAAAAAAAAAGTGCGTTTTTATGTAGGTCTGTGAACATTTTTTTTGTGTAATATAGATTAATATATATAAACAATAAATGGATTATACATAACTAAAAACAATCCCTCATTCGGCTGAAAGGGCTTATTTTGGCGAGAAATATTTGCGAGGATTCCTGTCTGAAACAGCTGTCAAGTAGAGAATATGGACTACAACCTGAAGCACTCAAAGAACACATGTCTCCGCGATAAGAATTCAAACAAGAAAAATGAAGTGAGAAAAAATAGTGAAAGTAGATAATGCGTCAAATACGATAAATATGCGAAAGATTCGAAAATTACGGGATAAATTTTACGATATAAAATAGAAACAATACGATATGGTGAAAGGTGAAAAGAAAATAAAATACGAAAGTATAAAGTATAAAAAGTACAATTTATTCGTGGGATGTATTTTTTTTTGCATGTGTGTACGTGTGGCTATGTGCACCTCATGCTAAATCAAAGTTCCACCATATTTTTCCTGTTGCAGTGTAGGTCGTCAAACCAAGACATTCTACATTTTTAGCTTTCGGTAAAATAGCTTATTTTGGAGAGAAATATTGGCGAGGATTATTCCCTGAAACGGAAGTCGAGTAGAGAATTTGGTCAGTAATTAGATGGCTCGTCAGCCACCTCTCCCGATGCAAGAATTGCGATAACGAAGTGACTTCCAAGTGACAGGGGAATCTTCTGTGCTCATGATCTAAACCAGTCTTTCCCAACCTGGAGTCGCAAAGTTTTTTCTGGGCTCGCCAAGACCTCAAAATATCACGTATTTTATATATATATATATATATATATATATATATATATATATATATATATATAATATATATAATAAATATATATAATATATATAATATATTTTTTCTTCAGGTTCTTTTTCAGATAAGAAAACTGCCTTTATTTTCAGATAAACAACACAGATTGGGTGAACACTGAGGTTATCCTTTTTTTCAGATAAACTGTTATCCTTTTCAGATACACAGTGACACACTGTTATCCTTTTTCTTCAGTGAACATCTTTCTCAGATAGAAAGTGAACACACTTTTTCGTTATCCTTTTTCTTCAGATACAGTGTTATCCTTTTTCTTCAGATACACAGTGAACACACTGTTATCCTTTTTCTTCAGATACACAGTGAACACACTGTTATCCTTTTTCTTCAGTGAACACCTTTCTTCAGTGAACATAGATCACACTTAGATTGTTATCCTTTTTCTTCAGATACCTTTTCTTCACACAGTGAACACACTGTTATCCTTTTTCTTCAGTGAACATCTTTCTCAGATAGAAAGTGAACACACTTTTTCGTTATCCTTTTTCTTCAGATACAGTGTTATCCTTTTTCTTCAGATACACAGTTGTTAATACACATGAACACACTTATCCTTTTTCTTCAGATAGTGAACACACTTATCCTTTTTCTTCAGTGAACACACTGTTGTTATCCTTTTTTCTTCAGATACACACTGTTATCCTTTTACACACTTTCCTTTTTCTCAGTGAACACACCTTTCTTCAGATAAGAAAGTGAACACACTTTTTCGTTAGGAAACAGTGACACCGTCACTGGTTTCTTATCGTACACTTTTTTTCTTCATAATGTATAAAGTGCCCATCTTCCTCTACCGCAAGCGGCGACGCCACAGACGTAGTGCAATGCTTGTGCTCCTGCCACCAGAGCCAGCATCGCGGACACAGCAGTCGGCGACGCTGCTTAACAGGCTGCTCAGGTTTTCTTCATAATGTATAAAGTGCCCATCTTCCTCTACCGCAAGCGGCGACGGCACATGTTTTAGGTTTGTTTAGCCACAGACGTAGTGCAATGCTTGTGCTCCTGCCACCAGAGCCAGCATCGCGGACACAGCAGTCGGCGACGCTGCTTAACAGGCTGCTCAGGGGTATCTATATGCACAACTATGTTACTACTACTACTACTAGTAGTATCTACGCTACTACTATCTGAGATAACTGAAGCTCTAACGCCCCAGCTATCTGAAATCGTACCGATAGTACTCCACCGTGGTATGGGCGTCTTTCCGGACCTGTGGACGGCTTCCCGGACCACCTGAACAGCCACCAAAGGGCCCTACTCCTGGGAAGTAACAGCGCGCAGCCAAGATTCGCAAAACAGCAAAACCTATGGAGTTTTCTTCCGATGAAATCATTTAAGATTAAATACACAAAGGATACAAATATGATGATTTTTAACATTAAAATACTACGAGACCATTTATAACCTAGATACCACCAAAAAAAAAAAAATTGTGCGTTTTTATGTAGCTGTGAACATTTTTTTTTTGTGTAATATAGATTAATATATATAAAACATAAATGGATTATACATAAACTAAAAACAATCCCTCATTCGGCTGAAAGGGCTTATTTTGGCGAGAAATATTTGCGAGGATTCCTGTCTGAAACAGCTGTCAAGTAGAGAATATGGACTACAACCTGAAGCACTCAAAGAACACATGTCTCCGCGATAAGAATTCAAACAAGAAAAATGAAGTGAGAAAAAATAGTGAGATAATACGTCAAAATACGATAAATATGCGATTCGAAAATTACGGGATAAATTTTACGATATAAAATAGAAATACGATATGGTGAAAGGTGAAAAGGAAAATAAATACGAAAGTATAAAGTATAAAAAGTACAATTTATTCGTGGGTATGTATTTTTGCATGTGTGTACGTGTGGGCTATGTGCACCTCATGCTGTCAATCAAAGTTCCCATATTTTTCCTGTTGCAGTGTAGGTCGTCAAACCAAGACATTCTACATTTAGCTTTCGGTAAAATAGCTTATTTTGGAGAGAAATATTGGCGAGGATTATTCCCTAAAAACGGAAGTCGAGTAGAGAATTTGGTCAGTAATTAGATGGCTCGTCAGCCACCTCTCCCGATGCAAGAATTGCGATAACGAAGTGACTTCCAAGTGACAGGGGAATCTTCTGTGCTCATGATCTAAACCAGTCTTTCCCAACCCTGGAGTCGCAAAGTTTTTTCTGGGCTCGCCAAGACCTCAAAATATCACGTATATATATATATATATATATATATATATATATATATATATATATATATATATATATATATATATATATATATATATATATATATATATATATATATTATATTTTTTTTCTTCAGGTTCTTTTTCAGATAAGAAACCCTTTATTTTCAGATAAAAACAACACAGGTTATCCTTTTTTCAGATTGGTGAACACTTTTTCTTCAGATAACACTTTTGATAAACTGTGAAGTTATCCTTTTCAGATACACAGTGAACACTGTTATCCTTTTTCTTCAGATACACAGTGAACACACTGTTATCCTTTTTCTTCAGATACACAGTGAAACACACTGTTATCCTTTTTCTTCAGATAGTGAACACACATCTTTTTTCTTCAGTGAACACCTTTCTTAAGAAAGTGAACACACTTTTCGTTATCCTTTTTCTTCAGATACACAGTGAACACACTGTTATCTTTTTCTTCAGATACACAGTGAACACACACTGTTATCCTTTTCTTCAGATTCACACTGTATCCTTTTTCTTCAGATAGTGAACACATCCTTTTTCTTCAGTGAACACCTTTCTCAGATAAGAAAGTGAACACACTTTTTCGTTAGATAAGAAACTGACACCGTCACTGGTTTCTTATCGTACACTTATCGTACCCATCTTCCTCTACCGCAAGCGCGACGGCACATGTTTTAGGTTTGTCTAGCCACAGACGTAGTGCAATGCTTGTGCTCCTGCCACCAGAGCCAGCATCGCGGACACAGCAGTCGGCGACGCTGCTTAACAGGCTGCTCAGGTTTTCTTCATAATGTATAAAGTGCCCATCTTCCTCTACCGCAAGCGGCGACGGCACATGTTTTAGGTTTGTTTAGCCACAGACGTAGTGCAATGCTTGTGCTCCTGCCACCAGAGCCAGCATCGCGGACACAGCAGTCGGCGACGCTGCTTAACAGGCTGCTCAGGGTATCTATATGCACAACCATGTTACTACTACTACTAGTAGTATCTACGCTACTACTATCTGAGATAACTGAAGCTCTAACGCCCCAGCTATCTGAAATCGTACCGATAGTACTCCCACCGTGGTATGGGCGTCTTTCCGGACCTGTGGACGGCTTCCCGGACCACCTGAACAGCCACCAAAGGGCCCTACTCCTGGGAAGTAACAGCGCGCAGCCAAGATTCGCAAAACAGCAAAACCTATGGAGTTTTCTTCCGATGAAATCATTTAAGATTAAAACACAAAGGATACAATTAAGATAATTTTTAACATTTAAAATACTACGAGACCATTTATAACCTAGATACCACCAAAAAAAAAAATGCGTTTTTATGTAGGTCTGTGAACATTTTTTTGTGTGTATTTAGATTAATATATATAAAACAATAAATGGATTATAAACTAAAAACAATCCCTCATTCGGCTGAAAGGGCTTATTTTGGCGAGAAATATTTGCGAGGATTCCTGTCTGAAACAGCTGTCAAGTAGAGAATATGGACTACAACCTGAAGCACTCAAAGAACACATGTCTCCGCGATAAGAATTCAAAGAAAAATGGTGAGAAAAAATAAAGTAGATAATGCGTCAAAATACGATAAATATGCGAAAGATTCGAAAATTACGGGATAAATTTTTACGATATAAAATAGAAATACGATATGGTGAAAGGTGAAAAGGAAAATAAACAAATACGAAAGTATAAAACGTATAAAAAGCTACAATTTATTCGTGGGTAATGTATTTTTTGGTATGTGTGTACNATATATATATATATATATAATATAATATATAATATAATATATTTTTTTTTTTCTTCAGGTTCTTTTCAGATAAGAAACCCTTTATTTTCAGATAAGAAACAACACAGGTTATATCCTTTTTTCAGATTGGGTGAACACTTTTTCTTCAGATAACACTTTTGATAAACTGTGAAGTTATCCTTTTCAGATAAGTGAACCATTATCTTTTCAGATACACAGTGAACACTGTTATCCTTTTTTCTTCAGATACACAGTGAACACACTGTTATCCTTTTTCTTCAGATAGTGAACACATCCTTTTTCTTCAGTGAACACCTTTCTCAGATAAGTGAACACACTTTTTCGTTATCCTTTTTCTTCAGATACACAGTGAACACACTGTTATCCTTTTTCTTCAGATACACAGTGAAACAAACACACTGTTTCCTTTTTTTCTTCAGATACACAGTGAACACACTGTTATCCTTTTTCTTCAGATAGTGAACACATCCTTTTCTTCAGTGAACACCTTTCTCAGATAAGAAAGTGAACACTTTTTCGTTAGATAAGAAACTGACACCGTCACTGGTTTCTTATCGTACACTTATCGTACACCCATCTTCCTCTACCGCAAGCGGCGACGGCACATGTTTTAGGTTTGTTTAGCCACAGACGTAGTGCAATGCTTGTGCTCCTGCCACCAGAGCCAGCATCGCGGACACAGCAGTCGGCGACGCTGCTTAACAGGCTGCTCAGGTTTTCTTCATAATGTATAAAGTGCCCATCTTCCTCTACGCAAGCGGCGACGGGCACATGTTTAGGTTTGTTTAGCCACAGACGTAGTGCAATGCTTGTGCTCCTGCCACCAGAGCCAGCATCGCGGACACAGCAGTCGGCGACGCTGCTTAACAGGCTGCTCAGGGGTATCTATATGCACAACCATGTTACTACTACTACTAGTAGTATCTACGCTACTACTATCTGAGATAACTGAAGCTCTAACGCCCCAGCTATCTGAAATCGTACCGATAGTACTCCCACCGTGGTATGGGCGTCTTTCCGGACCTGTGGACGGCTTCCCGGACCACCTGAACAGCCACCAAAGGGCCCTACTCCTGGGAAGTAACAGCGCGCAAGATTCGCAAAAACCAGCAAACCTGGAGTTTTTCCCGATGAAATCATTTAAGATTAAATACACAAAGGACACAAATAAGATGATTTTTAACAAAATACTACGAGACCATTTATAACCTAGATACCACCAAAAAAAAAAAAAAAGTGCGTTTTTATGTAGCTCTGTGAACATTTTTTTTTTGTGTAATATAGATTATATATAAAAAATAAATTAATGACAGTAATGATAATAATGTGAAATAGATTATCATTTCTATAATAAAAGGCTAAAAGTAGAAAAAATATTAAAAGTAGAAAAACTGGCAAAATCTAGCGAAATACATAAACTAAAAACAATCCCTCATTCGGCTGAAAGGGCTTATTTTGGCGAGAAATATTTGCGAGGATTCCTGTCTGAAACAGCTGTCAAGTAGAGAATATGGACTACAACCTGAAGCACTCAAAGAACACATGTCTCCGCGATAAGAATTCAAACAAGAAAAATGAAGTGAGAAAAAATAGTGAGATAATACGTCAAAATACGATAAATATGCGATTCGAAAATTACGGGATAAATTTTACGATATAAAATAGAAATACGATATGGTGAAAGGTGAAAAGGAAAATAAATACGAAAGTATAAAAAGTACAATTTATTCGTGGGTATGTATTTTTGCGTGTGTACGTGTGCACCTCATGCTAAGTCAAAGTTCCACCATATTTTTCCTGTTGCAGTGTAGGTCGTCAAACCAAGACATTCTACATTTAGCTTTCGGTAAAATAGCTTATTTTGGAGAGAAATATTGGCGAGGATTATTCCCTAAAACGGAAGTCGAGTAGAGAATTTGGTCAGTAATTAGATGGCTCGTCAGCCACCTCTCCCGATGCAAGAATTGCGATAACGAAGTGACTTCCAAGTGACAGGGGAATCTTCTGTGCTCATGATCTAAACCAGTCTTCCCAACCCTGGAGTCGCAAAGTTTTTTCTGGGCTCCACCTATATATATATATATATATATATATATATATATATATATATATATATATATATTATATATATATATATATAATATATATATATATTTTTTCTTCAGGTTCTTTTTCAGATAAGAAACTGCCTTTATTTTCAGATAAACAACACAGATTGGGTGAACACTGAGGTTATCCTTTTTCTTCAGATAAACTGTTATCCTTTTCAGATACACAGTGAACACTGTTATCCTTTTTCTTCAGTGAACATCTTTCTCAGATAAGAAAGTGAACACACTTTTTCGTTATCCTTTTTCTTCAGATCAGTGTTATCCTTTTTCTTCAGATACACAGTGAACACACTGTTACACACATTTTCTTCAGATAGTGAACACACTTATCCTTTTTCTTCAGTGAACACCTGTTGTTATCCCTTTTTCTTCAGATACACACTGTTATCCTTTTTCTTCAGATAGTGAACACACTTATCCTTTTTCTTCAGTGAACACCTTTCTCAGATAAGAAAGTGAACACACTTTTTCGTTAGATAAGAAACAGTGACACCGTCACTGGTTTCTTATCGTACACTTTTTTTCTTCATAATGTATAAAGTGCCCATCTTCCTCTACCGCAAGCGGCGACGGCACATGTTTTGGTTTGTCTAGCCACCAGAGCCAGCATCGCGGACACAGCAGTCGGCGACGCTGCTTAACAGGCTGCTCAGGTTTTCTTCATAATGTATAAAGTGCCCATCTTCCTCTACCGCAAGCGGCGACGGCACATGTTTTAGGTTTGTTTAGCCACAGACGTAGTGCAATGCTTGTGCTCCTGCCACCAGAGCCAGCATCGCGGACACAGCAGTCGGCGACGCTGCTTAACAGGCTGCTCAGGGGTATCTATATGCACAACTATGTTACTACTACTACTACTAGTAGTATCTACGCTACTACTATCTGAGATAACTGAAGCTCTAACGCCCCAGCTATCTGAAATCGTACCGATAGTACTCCCACCGTGGTATGGGCGTCTTTCCGGACCTGTGGACGGCTTCCCGGACCACCTGAACAGCCACCAAAGGGCCCTACTCCTGGGAAGTAACAGCGCGCAGCCAAGATTCGCAAAACAGCAAAACCTATGGAGTTTTCTTCCGATGAAATCATTTAAGATTAAATACACAAAGGATACAAATATGATGATTTTTAACATTAAAATACTACGAGACCATTTATAACCTAGATACCACAAAAAAAAAAAAAAAATTGTGCGTTTTTATGTAGCTGTGAACATTTTTTGTGTAATATAGATTAATATATATAAAACAATAAATGGATTATACATAAACTAAAAACAATCCCTCATTCGGCTGAAAGGGCTTATTTTGGCGAGAAATATTTGCGAGGATTCCTGTCTGAAACAGCTGTCAAGTAGAGAATATGGACTACAACCTGAAGCACTCAAAGAACACATGTCTCCGCGATAAGAATTCAAACAAGATGAAGTGAGAAAAAATAGAGATAATACGTCAAAATACGATAAATATGCGAGATTCGAAAATTACGGGATAAATTTTACGATATAAAATAGAAATACGATATGGTGAAAGGTGAAAAGGAAAATAAACAAATACGAAAGTATAAAGTATAAAAAGTACAATTTATTCGTGGGTATGTATTTTTGCATGTGTGTACGTGTGGGCTATGTGCACCTCATGCTGTCAATCAAAGTTCCACCATATTTTTCCTGTTGCAGTGTAGGTCGTCAAACCAAGACATTCTACATTTAGCTTTCGGTAAAATAGCTTATTTTGGAGAGAAATATTGGCGAGGATTATTCCCTAAAACGGAAGTCGAGTAGAGAATTTGGTCAGTAATTAGATGGCTCGTCAGCCACCTCTCCCGATGCAAGAATTGCGATAACGAAGTGACTTCCAAGTGACAGGGGAATCTTCTGTGCTCATGATCTAAACCAGTCTTTCCCAACCCTGGAGTCGCAAAGTTTTTTCTGGGCTCGCCAAGACCTCAAAATAATACGTATTATATATATATATATATATATATATATATATATATATATATATATATTATATATAATATTTTTTTCTTCAGGTTCTTTTTCAGATAAGAAACTGCCTTTATTTTCAGATAAAAACACAACACTGAGGTTATCCTTTTTTTCAGATAAACTGTTATCCTTTTTCAGATACACAGTGGTTATTTTTCTTCAGATTTCTTTCAGATAGTGAACACAGTTATCCTTTTTTCTTCAGACTGTTATCCTTTTTCTTCAGATACACAGTGAACACACTGTTATCCTTTTTCTTCAGATACACAGTGAACACACTGTTATCCTTTTTCTTCAGATAGTGAACACACTTATCCTTTTTCTTCAGTGAACACACTTATCCTTTTTCTTCAGTGAACACACTGTTATCCTTTTCTTCAGCTGTTATCCTTTTTCTTCAGATAGTGAACACACTTATCCTTTTTCTTCAGTGAACACCTTTCTCAGATAAGAAAGTGAACACACTTTTTCGTTAGATAAGAAACAGTGACACCGTCACTGGTTTCTTATCGTACACTTTTTTCTTCATAATGTATAAAGTGCCCATCTTCCTCTACCGCAAGCGGCGACGGCACATGTTTTAGGTTTGTCTAGCCACAGACGTAGTGCAATGCTTGTGCTCCTGCCACCAGAGCCAGCATCGCGGACACAGCAGTCGGCGACGCTGCTTAACAGGCTGCTCAGGGGTATCTATATGCACAACCATGTTACTACTACTACTAGTAGTATCTACGCTACTACTATCTGAGATAACTGAAGCTCTAACGCCCCAGCTATCTGAAATCGTACCGATAGTACTCCCACCGTGGTATGGGCGTCTTTCCGGACCTGTGGACGGCTTCCCGGACCACCTGAACAGCCACCAAAGGGCCCTACTCCTGGGAAGTAACAGCGCGCAGCCAAGATTCGCAAAACAGCAAAACCTATGGAGTTTTCTTCCGATGAAATCATTTAAGATTAAATACACAAAGGATACAATTAAGATAATTTTGAACATTTAAAATACTACGAGACCATTTATAACCTAGATACCACCAAAAAAAAAAGGTGCGTTTTTATGTAGGTCTGTGAACATTTTTTTGTGTGTATTTAGATTAATATATATAAAACAATAAATGGATTATAAACTAAAAACAATCCCTCATTCGGCTGAAAGGGCTTATTTTGGCGAGAAATATTTGCGAGGATTCCTGTCTGAAACAGCTGTCAAGTAGAGAATATGGACTACAACCTGAAGCACTCAAAGAACACATGTCTCCGCGATAAGAATTCAAACAAGAAAAATGAAGTGAGAAAAAATAGTGAAAGTAGATAATGCGTCGAAATACGATAAATATGCGAGATTCGAAAATTACGGGATAAATGAGTTTACGATATAAAATAGAAACAATACGATATGGTGAAAGGTGAAAAGAAAAATGTAAAATACGAAAGTATAAAGCAAAGTATAAAAAGTACAATTTATTTGTGGGATTGTATTTGTTTTTGCATGTGTGTACGTGTGGGCTATGTGCACCTCATGCTAATCAAAGTTCCACCATATTTTTCCTGTTGCAGTGTAGGTCGTCAAACCAAGACGTCATTCTACATTATTTAGCTTTCGGTAAAATAGCTTATTTTGGAGAGAAATATTGGCGAGGATTATTCCCTGAAACGGAAGTCGAGTAGAGAATTTGGTCAGTAATTAGATGGCTCGTCAGCCACCTCTCCCGATGCAAGAATTGCGATAACGGAGTGACTTCCAAGTGACAGGGGAATCTTCTGTGCTCATGATCTAAACCAGTCTTTCCCAACCCTGGAGTCGCCGTTTTTTCTGGGCTCGACAAGACCTCAAAATATCACGTATTTAGTTCTCAAAGTTCAAATGTTTCCAGCATATACGGTCACATTGAGCTGATGGCTAAATTTGGCTTGATTGTTACACGACTTTAAAAAGCGGGCGAACAGAAACGAAAAGAAAATTTGAATTCTCATGAAACTAAATGAAATATAATCGTAATTGTGGATTTTTGTTTATCGAACTTTTTTCATATTCAGCATAGTAGGTCAGGGGAAGTGTGCTGAGAAAGACAGACAGTTATAAGCAAAGAGAGAATCACGGAAAAGGTACTGTGATAAACAGGCAGACAAAGAGACAGAAATAAAAAAAGAGGTTAGGGGGAGGAAGGCAGAGAGAGTAACGAAAGAAAGTAACGAAAGAGAAATAAAAAGAGAGGGGAGAATAGGAGAGAGAGAGAGACAAGGGGGGAGAGGAGAGAGAGGGGGGAGCGGGAGAGAGAGAGAGGGGGAGCGGGAGAGAGAGAGAGAGAGTTCAGAAACCAAAGATCATTGTTTTAATGTAGAATTGATATAAAAAAAAGTGCTAATCAAAGGTCATATAGCACTATGGTAAAGTATTGTGTCGGAAAGGCTAAAGAGGAGTTAAAGATTAGGATGAAATGAGACTAGAGAGCATTATAGGATAGTATGGTAGGGAAAAGGGAAAAAAGGGAGTGAACTAGAGCAGAGATTAGTAGAAAGGGGAGGTTAAGGGCGATTGGGCGAATTAGTGTGTCACTGGGGAAGGAATAGGAACAATTGTTCAAGGAAAACAGAGATGGAAAAGTAGAAGAAGAATCCGGGGAGAGGATGGGGAGGAGGGGGGGTGTTAGATGTCAAAGATTAGAGTGTTATAGGAAAGTATGGTAGCGAAAAGGGAAAAGGAAATAAAGTAGAGCAGGGATTAATAAAATGGGAAAGATTAAGGGAGCTGACCCTTTCTCATTTTACTATTATTATGTGTATGTATATATACATACACATGTACACACACACACACACACACACACACACACACACACACACAAACACACTCACACAGCAATCCCGCACACACACACACACACACACACACACACACACACACACACACACCACACACACACACACACACACACACACACACACACACACACACACAACATATATATAATATATATATATATATATATATATATATATATATATATATATACACATATCTGTGTGTGCATATATATCTATACAGTATATATGTATACATATATGTATGTGTGTGTATGTATAATACCATCCAGAATAATCATTTTATGAAACAAAAAGATAAATGCGTAAACTTTATGCGCTGCCATCAATCATCCTACATTATTTTTAGTCACATGAGAACTTTTTAAACTTTCTTGTATCGATTTCCTTATCTACCGATATTCAGTATGCATCTCATCAATGTCATTATCTTTATCCTAATCACCATGGCTACAGTTCTGTTCCTTTAAAGATTCTAAGAAAGAATCGTGAGATGATATTGAAAAGAATTCACATTTTTGTATTTCTTTTCTTATTTTTTATAATTATTGCTGCTAATCAACATTATCCTTTCCTTATCGGTAACAAAGATTATCATTGTAACACAAGGATGTGCGTTGCTTTCGTAAATGATTTCCGTCTTGCTCTTGATGAATATCATTGATTATATATATGGACCATGAATTTATTGGTCGAAGTGTATTTCATTAGCAATATCATTCATAATGATAGGTCTAAGTGTTAAAGGACCCTGTGTAAGATGACTGACAAGCAACAATCATTCGTTTTCTATCATTCGTGTCTAAGTCCTTTGCAATTCCAATGAATTTATTGGTCGAAGTGTATTTATTCATATCTTAGTGTTAAAGGACCCTGTGTAAGATGACTGACAAGCTATCATTCGTGTCTAAGGCAATTCGTGTATTTCATTAGCAATAAGATCATAATGATATAGGTCTACTTAGTGTTAAAGGACCCTGTGTAAGATGACTGACAGGCGACAATCATTCGTGTCTAATTGCAGTTTCACATTAAAATAATTCAGCCTTTTTCTATTCACATCACTTCTCTTCTCTAGGAACAATTGTAAGAAAAAAAAAAAAAAATGTTAAAGTGGAGCAGAGCATGGTTTCGATCCACAGTCCGGGTTATGAGCCCGGCGCGCTTCCACTGCGCTACCCTGCTTCTTCGGATAAGAAAGTCATTTGTAGGCTATTAATATCATCATACATGTCATTATTGCTAAATCTGTCATCACATGCTATCATGTATCAAACAACGGGAATAATAATAAGATAGACACACGTATTGTAAATAAACAATCAAATGATTTCTAAAATACCGAAAGAATGATAATGAAGGTCTGTGTGCCGATGAGGAAACAGCTGAGATTCTGTGAATTATATTTGCGTTGTGTTGCAAAGTCTTGATATAGGAAGATACAAGTAGATAGTGTCATCAAAGACATTATTATTGCTGCCAGAACTTATTTTGGTATTATCATTACTATATTACTAGCAGTGTTATTTTTTAATAATGGTTTCCAAGCTCTTAATACTTGCGGACTCTTTCTCAGACATCATCTATTAAGATTATTTCCTTGTAAAAGTATGAGAGAGAGAGAGAGAGAGAGAGAGAGAGAGAGAGAGAGAGAGAGAGAGAGAGAGAGAGAGAGAGAGAGAGAGAGAGAGAGAGAGAGAGAGAGAGAGAGAGAGAGAATGAATCAGGAAATAGTACGAATCTCATTTACATTATTTCTTAAATCTGTGGCTTCACTGATATTGTTTTAGTAATATTTTTTTTAAAACTCGCGGCCCGTTCTTCCTCAAACCTTCGATACATATGCGCCATTAATCATTTTTTTCTAGATCTATATTTCATAAAGGTGCGAGAATTTCCTTTCCAGTTATGACCATTGATATTCGTAATGCGAACATTGGCGCCACGAAAATTAACCTCTAATGATATTCCTCCCTCTCTGTGTCTCTCTTTCCCGTCTGTCTGTCTATGAACGCATCGATTTAATCTTTCTATATGTTTATGAATTATCTGAGTATTATCTCATTCTTAGTGTCTACTTTTTATATATCCTTGTATCTAATTATCTATCAGAAGACTTTTTTTTTAACGTATTTTCAAAATCTGTTTTCTTCCTATTTCCTTATTGCCTCCGTTTCTTTTCCCTTTCTTCTCCTTGGTTATCCATGTCTCTCTTATGTTGCAATTCTTGTACTTTTACTATTTAAATCATGAATACAATTTTCATTATTTTCTTAGGTACACCAAGTAAAGAAAATGGCGTCTGTCTGTTCTTTATTGAGATAATTAAAGTGATTTCTATCATTATAATTCTATATCTATTTCTTTAAGCAATGTTATGGATCTATGCCTCTGTTGTCTTGTGAATATTGTAATTTTCACAATCTTCAAACAATTTGTGTTATGATTACCGAGTAAAGTTAATAATCGATCCATCGTGATTATCGCCATTATCATTATCATTAATCTAATTATTAATAGTATTACAATTTGGAACAGCGTTGATAAAATAATTTGTATTATTATTGGTATCAGCATTATCATATTATTACTATTATTATCATATTATTATTACTATTATCATATTACTATTATTATTACTATCATTATAATTATGACTATTATTATGATTATTATGATTATCATTATCATTATTCTATTATTACTATTATCATAATTATCATTATTATTATAGTAATAATTATTGCAATTATCATTATTATTATTATCATTGTTATCATCATTAGAATTTCCTATATAGTTTTTGTATAACATTTTTTTTGAGTTCTTACCATTATCATGATCCTTATTATTATCATATTTATCATCATAGTCATTATTATGAACATAAAAATAATGTTCATAATAATGACGATGATGATATCATTTTCATTTTTGTTTTAATCATTTCTATTGTTAATGTTATTATTATTATTATTACCATTATTATTATTATTATTTTTATTTTATTTTATTATTTTATTGTTATCACTTATTATATTGACAGTAGTATATTATTATTATTATTATTATTATAAATTTATTATTATTACCGTTATTATTATATTATAAGAATACATTTGAAATATGAATATATCTTAGATATGTCGGTGCATCTGCGTTTGTTAAAAGAAATATATCAATGAACTCTTTCACTTATCCGTCTTTGTGGTGTACGGTTAGCACGACGGACTTTGAACCCAACCCGGGTTCGATTCCCGGCGGAGACTAAAACATCCTTTTTTTACCTTCTCTTCTCGCGTTCTTTTCCTTTGCGTTTAGTCGTTTGTAATTTAACGCGTTCAATAAACAAACAAACAATTCGTTTATGTGATTATGTGTATGTGTGTGCGTGTGTGTATGTGGTTGTGTTTATGTGTGTGTGTGTGTCTGTATGTATGTCTAAATATGTTTAAGTGTGAGAGGGTGGGTTGAGGGGTAGGTATTGGCGTGTGTTTGTGTATGTCTATGTGTATCTCTGTGTGCAAGAGGGTGGGTGGGTGGATAGGTGTTGGTGTGTGTGTGTGTGCATCATGATACGATATCGATAATGGTTATATGGCGATGATGCGATGATGATGATAATGGGTGGTGATGGTAACAGCTAGATAGACAAACATAAATATCCATAGATAAATAGATATAGATAGACAGATAGATAGAAAGATGAATAGAGAGATGAACAGATATATAGGTGTTGATAGATAAATAGATACATAGATGATACACAAGCATGACAATGATACCAAATGTTATATAGGATTGCCATCGTGATTCTCAAACTCGGGGGAAAAAAATTAACACGTCTTAATTTAGATCGTTGGTTCCATTTTTTTTTTCAGAATCAGGCATGCAATTGCAGACATGACCTCGATCCCAATATGTTCTACAATGTATAGGCTTATGGTAAATTATCATATTATCATATTCATTTCATTGAATAAACATAAAAACAGTTCGATAAACAAAAATCCACAATTACGATTATATTTCATTTAGTTTCATGAGAATTCAAATTTTCTTTTAATGTTTCTTAGTTTCGCCTCGACTTTTTTAAAGTCGTGTAACAATCTTCGTATTTGACATTCTTATCGCGAGACATTGTGTTCTTTTGAGTGCTTTCAGGGTTTGAGTCCATTATTCTCTACTTGACAGCTGTTTCAGACAGGAATCCTCGCAAATATTTCTCGCCAAAATAATCCCTTTCAGCCAAACAACACAGAATAAGGGATTGTTTTTAACTGGGATATATCTTGGAATTTTGACAGACATCATGACTCGCGCCTGACCCACACGCACACACATGAAAAAAAACATACGTACTCAAATAAATGCCAGCAGAGGAAAGGGGATTGCAACCGGGGCCGTTGGTATAAAATTTCGTTTTTAGTTGTAAAAAAATATGTATATGGAATTTATCGGACAGCACTCTTATCATAATAATTTTGTCCTGAGCAAAATGAATGTTTATCTTTTTTCTGATCATTCTCTCTCTCTCTCTCT